>JANBQT010000038.1:0-29671 GCA_027577315.1 Coemansia sp. RSA 921 | reverse complement strand
TTGAATCCTTCTGGTTCTTAATATATATTATACAACGTCTATCAGACTAATAGTCTCTTCGACTCGTGAATCAGAATTAAACACTGAGGGCCAGTACCAAAACAGAGGGACAGCAGACAAAGTCACAAGTGTGATCTGTTGATTTAACTGCAGCACTTTAACTGTTGTGATTGTTGTAACATCGCACAGGAGTGTGATTGGTTTGCACTTTTGTTTCAGAGAATTGCACTTTAAATACATACAGAATAGTGGTGCAGCATTCCGACTTCGTTTTTTCACAATCTGTTTAAAGTTTTATCAATATTTACTCCAAGTTTAGCACTTCCCATTTCCCCTTCATCAACTTGTGCTTAGTAATAGAACGATCTTTTAGAAATAACAAGGGTATAGAGTCCTAAGTATGCACTGGTCTTGCATTCAATACCATATATTACAGTGCCTTTGAAAAAAATGTGAAAGTATTCTTTGCTACAGCTAAACTCTCAAAAGTATACATTACTAGTGCACATATTTTAAAAAAGCATAGAGTTTTGAAATATAATTAGGATGTATTACTTGCAAGAAAGTAAATATCAAATGAATATATTACTACAGCAAAAATCTTGAAAGTATACATTGCTGTCACTAAAATCTTGAAAGCATACATTGCTGCCTATAATATCTTGAAAGAATACACAGTTCTGGGATATATCCTGGATGTATTCTTTTGCTACAGCAATTATCTCGGAGGTATACATTGTTACAGCTAATATCCTGAAAGTATACATTGCTACAGCTAATATCCTGAAAGCATACATTGCTGCCTATAATATCTTGAAAGAATACACAGTTCTGGGATATATCCTGGATGAATTCTTTGCTACAGCTAATATATTAAAAGTATACATTGCTACAGATTAAATATCATAAGTATTTTTTGACACAGCTTAAATTTCGCTAGATTTCACTGATCTGGGATATATCCTGGATGTATTATTTGCTTGAGTATTCATGCGATGTAAATACATTATAACAGCCCACTTTATGAAAGAGTACACTGTTCTAGCTATAATATTGAAAGAATACAATTCTGAGGCATACTATGTACAATGATTGAAGGCACATACAGATATGTGAGTGTGAGAAAAGATAGCTATATCACTATCTAGCCTGGAAAGATAAGCATTATATATAGTATTGATTATTATATAAGGCAGTTCCCAATAGTTATCACCATTTAGGTATAGCAGAATTTTTTGGTAGGCAAGGCTGGCACATTGCTTTTCATGGATTGCTGGTTGCAGAGTCTATGTTTGGCTTATTTGTGGGCTGTGAATGATTGAGCAATTGGGGCACATACATCAGCAATTGTTGTTTATATATTGGAGTTGGGGGATTTTTCCAAAGAGTTGCCAGTAAAATATAAGAGCTGGTAAATTGATGCTGTAGAGTGATTGGCACATTAAATTGAATGTATGCGCCAAATTTATTATTTTACCATCAAGCGTGTATAGCTAAATCGAAAGTGTATGCTAATGTCACGACAAATGAAAGTATATGGGCGCAATCTATTAGGACACGCGACTATGTATATATTCATAATGGACCAACGTAAATTGCTATAAATTTGCTCTGTTTCCAGCGTTGATAGTTAAATGGTATAATTGATGCTTCCCAAGCATTAGTCCCGGGTTCGATTCCCGGTCATCGCATATGTTGATAGATTTTGTTTTGAGCATAATCAATATTTTACCGTGCAATATTTTTCGGAACTTTTTAAATGTTATTTTTTTGAATGCGTCTTGTTTGTTAAATAAATTATTACACGGTTATATAATGGCAGGCCTTATATTAATACACTTATTATGATATACTATGAGTTTTGAGGTATGTAACTATTTTCACCAGCACTTGTGCATGTAGAGGTAATATGTCATGTAGCAAATGTAATATGTCATTTGAGAATATCAAATTGATAGTTTTATTAACTATGCCTTTAGATTCATAGTAGGATAACAAGACTTTCAGCTGGCAATATCCTTCTCTGCTATGGAACATATGTAATCATGCTGAGCTGGAAATATTTTATGTGGATTTGCTAATGCCAGTTTATATCTGATTAGGGATGCATGTTGTGAGAAATATGAGCATGACATGTTGTCAGTGGCTACTGTGGTAGCAATAAAATGTGGAGCAATAGCCTAACAAAAGTGGGACCTACAACTGAACAACTGCTGAAGCCATTGCCTCTGCAACAGTAATACAAATGAACATTCAAATACCATCACAGCATAGGTTGATAGCATTTATTTATTTTCAAGTTAAGCACTAGGATGGATGCCAAATGGGTATTGTTTATTTATGTATGGTATCATATAATATTATTAATTTGGAGCACATCAACGTTTTATTTGTTCAATAACATCAATAGCATTTATTGTATGGCTTGCCCTCTGTATACTTGGTTATTTAATTTAAGTGGGCTCCTGCTTTGTAATGTACCAATTTCTTGTCTCAACAAGTTCTATATCTGAGGCACTGGTTTCTAGTAGCTGGAGTGCTCAAACTCTTCGCTACTAGCTGTACCAGGCAAATTGTACATGTTTCCCGAATCCTCTAAATAAATATCTATTTTGCTATAACAGAAAACCAAACAAAAAATAAAGTAATATCTACTCTGGTTATTCTGTCCATTCTTAAAGATTACTTTTCTGCAAACCATAGCGACTCTATTCAAGGTTAGATATGTCTACAAACATTTGATACACCTTACTTAATAAGCAAATATTCAGTACTAGTGATATGTGATGTATTTTATGCATGTATGTTTGCCTATTCAATCCGGCCACGGTCTGCACACACATCGCAGGGTGGTGGGGTGTGCCCTAGCCGAGCACGAACATCTCGTGCGGCCGGACTATCCCGGACGTTTGGATTACGAAAGTATGATTGGCCCATGCAGTTGGGGCATGGACTTCCTCGACCTGGCAAGTGTTGCAAATATGTAGGCTGTCTACTGTTGTTACTGTTCTGTGTGGATTGGTGTGATGGTACGCTAGGATTGCTATAGCAAGCAATATTTGTGTGTGAGGGCGGGCCCAGTATGTCATCCACAAACCTGAGCAACGACGAGTGAAAGCGTGGATGGTTATTTTTGACAAAAGACCCGGCCGGACAACTGCAAGGAACCTTGTAGTTTAGCCAGCCCGAGTTGTGGCATGCTGGGCACTCAGTAGTGTAAACTGCCGCCTGAGAGCCACTGCCGTTGTTCCTATGTCCACCAGGGGACAACGGCAAGCCATTAACAACTCTAACTGATGTCGGGTTGTCGCGCATTGTCAAGTATGAAACAAAGCTTGGTTCCGCTCGTTGTTGCGAGGTTGCATGTTGCATAAGCGGAAGAGATACGCGAATGCGCGGACTCAAGTGTGGAGCAGGCCCCATGCGCTCATAGCCAGCATTCAGTCGCGAAGGGAGCCGGGGGTTCATGGGCACAGGTCCCGAGTTTGCGTTTCCCCGGCGTGGCAGGTGTGGTACCGGACTGCTGCCCGGACTGGCTCGGTAACTTCGCGTATAGTTGCTGCGCGGATCTGAAGGATTGATTACAAGGTGGGCAGCTTGCGCTCGGACAATAGGTGTGCCGGCGCCTGCATCCAACGACTCCTCGTGTGCTCCAGGAAGAGGCGTGTACGCTGGCGGGTCATCGTCATCGAGAAAGTGGTGTTGTGTCGCCGCCATGGCCGTTGCAAATATTCAGTAAATAAAAAGAGGCCGAATTCACAAAATGCAACGCATAAAAATAGAAAGAAGCAATAAAAGAGTTGAGCAAGGCAAAAGGACTTGAGGGCGTTATTGAGCATTCTTTTTCACAAGGCTTGGCATCAGCTGTCACTGACGTTTTGTGCCAGTTATTAATCCCAACGTTTGGGCTTTGCAAAGGAAAGCCGCAGGCAACTGATACGTCTTGGCCGCATAAATGTGTGCAAACACCCCCATCACGCCCAAGCGCATCGCCAACCTCAACCAAAAGTCTTGGCGCAGCTTTGTTAAGCTATAAAAAGTAATTTGAGAAAAAGCTATTGGCTAGCTTAAAATCTGCAGCACCTTGGCGCAGCGGAAGCGCGCAGGGCTCATAACCCTGAGGTCCTAAGATCGAAACTTAGAGGTGCTAACTTTTGCTACTGCGTCTGTTGCTATTCTTTTACAACTCGGGTCTCCCCATGACAGACGAACAAGGGCAATTTGCATAGAATTGTACCAGCCAAATCTGTTTCCAGGTCTTACTGCGTGCCATCTGGTCATCGCTATTTCTTTTTTGTGTATTCAAACATTTAGCAGTACACATTTGATTGTGAGCTGAGCAGCGGTGAGGGCAATGCTGCTATGCTATGCGTGTCATGGCGAGGATAAAATGGCACCCGGCAGGCCCAGTGGTTTTGAAATTAAACATCATCGCTACTCTGGCTGAATCTCTTACTTTTTTGAATACAACATGCGCTTCTTCTTCGTTACCGCACTATTTGCCTGCGCCGTGCTAGCCGCACCTCTCCCTGCCGAGCACGTTCCTTATGAAGGAACTCTTGGTGGTGTTGTCAAGACACTGTCGGGCCTGACTGAAGCCGTTGGCGACCTTGTCAATCAGTTGACCAACGATCTTGGCCAGGGTCCCAAGTAATTACAAGCATTAGCGTTTTTCAGTTTAATGGATTTTTAGTGATCTGTTGTCGTAATACATTATTTCAATTTATAAATTCGTAATATGCTGGAAGCCACCATGTTCTAATGCTGCACAGGCAGAATCATTGCCGCTTTCATATTTCCTATCCGAATATGACGATATCTAGTTTACACTGTTTTTTATTACAGTAAATTATCATTGTTCAGTCTCATCTTGTCATACAGGTGGCGCTGTGTTTACTTTTCAGGCAAACGCACTGGTTGTTTTAGGGCACGATTGTACGCAGCTGGACGTTTTAATAAGCTACTGCCTGGCGTGTCGCACTTTGGCTGTCGAGGTGGCAGGCAGCACGGACAACAATGAGAGCACATATTTGAATTGGGCATTTTGCGTTTTGGAGTTAGTAGCGGGCCGCCACTGTTTGTGAGGGGTTGGGCAGGTATAAATGGCATTCGCGCACTCCCAAGTCCAGCAACGAGTCCTCCATAGCCGTTCCTGCTGCCTTTTGATATATCGCATTTCCACCTTCATTCTCTTCCACCATGCGCACCTTCTCAGTTGTTGCCCTTGTTGCTGCTGTCGCCTCCGCGTCTCCGCTGGTGATCAGACAGGAGATTGTCGGACAGTCTGGCGCAGATTTCAACATGGTCAATGGACCGACTGCGCTCAGCAACCCAACTGTAAACAACGGCGCGCTCAAGGAGGGCTCGATTGACTCCTCGACGTCGCTGGACGGTGCAACAATTGTAAACCCGATCGGCAACTCAATCACTGGCATCAACAACAACTTTGACTTCCACGACAACATTCTCGAGAACCCCAATGTTAACGCTGCGCAGAACACTGAGGGCGGTGCCGTGGTAGGCAACAACAACCAGGTTTTCCCGGGCTTTGGTGGGTCGTCGCACATTGTGTTTAGGCGTCAGGCGCCAGCTGAAGTTAGCAACGTCAACGCACCGGCGGCCATTAACGATCCGACGGTCAACAACGGAGCGCTCACTGAGGGTTCGGTGGACGCAGACTTGTCGTTTGCCGGCGCCAATGTGCAGAACCCAGTTGGTAACTCGCTAGCGCAGGTCAATGACAATACCGAAGTGTCAGACAACAACTTTGTTGACCCGAACTGGAACACAATTTCGAACAACAACGGTCCGGCTATGGCTGGCAACGACAACACTTTCATCCCAATTAACAACCAGGGCATGATTGTTAACCTGGATCCTGGCTTTATGGCCGGGCAGCAGGCGCAGCAGGCCGCGCTCATTAGCCACTTTGTGCACCCGGGACTATTCTAATGCTAGATTTATAGTACTGAAATACACCTGCATCTATAAAATTTGGATACAAAGAACCATCGCAAGCTAAAATGTGAGATATTCCGGAGCGTATTGAGTGCGGGATAACCCACGCAGGACAGGGTGTGCAGGATACCGAACCAATCGAGAAGTTCTTGCACATTAGCAGAATTGCTGTACTAGCCTTTCGTGACTTTTGGTGATTATCTGCGCTGACATTAGTGATGACATTGCCAACTTTATAATATACAATATATGTGACAATCAACGTACCAGTCGCGCAAGAGTAGATTCAACTTGCTGGTACACATGCATTTAATCTGCTTGCACTTTGGTGCCAGGCCATATGTAGATATCTATCCACCGATCTATCTTGGGAACGGATCAGTGTGTCGCTAGTAAATTATATAGGCTCTGCATATAAAAGACAGATTCTGGGGGTGTTTTGTAAGAGCAGCCCTCATCGCACTGCACATATCTTCAAATAATCCAAACCTTAGCATTTAAAAACAATTATAACATGGTCACTTTCTCGAGCCTACTGGAGTCGCCAACGGCATACAAGGCAGTGCTAGTTACTGGCTGTGATATGTACGCTGGATACCAGATTGCGCTTGATGTCCTCCAGCACAAGGGCAAACATTTTAAATGTGTGTATGCAGTTTACTTTAAGGAGAACGATATGGTGCATCATCTCAAGAAGCATGGAGCTGACTGCATCAAGCTGGCCATTGCCGACGGAGCAGATGCTATTGCCAAAGCGTACAGCAAAGCCGATGTGGTGGTTGTGCTGCCACCAGTAAGCGACGACCACTGGGGCAAGGACAGCTGCGTATTTGTCTCAGCAGCCGAGAAGGCCAAGATCAAGGGTCTGGTGCTGTGCTCCAAGATTAACGCAGACCAGCTAGGCAACCTGCCAATGCTGAAGCCATTGATCCAGATGGAACAGGCATACCACGATATCAAGGGCAAGATCAAGGTTGCATCGCTGGTGCGCTGCTCGCTGCATATTGACATGCTCTGGTTGTTCCGCGATCAGATCGCGTCCGATGGCAAGATCTGTCTGCCAACCAACGGCCGTGCCAAGTTTGCGCCGCTGGTTGAATCCGATGCCTCGCATGCCCTGTGCCGCATGCTTATCGACCCGAATATCCCAGCAGGCACATACCAGCTCACGGGTCCTGAGCAGCTGGACTTTGAGACTGTGGCTCAGCATGCCGCTAGCAAGCTTGATGAAGAGATAACGTTCAATGAGATTGAGCGCAAAGACATGGAGCAGTTTCTGAAGGACAAGGTTAAGCTGTGTGATAACCACATTGGGTATATCGGCGATATGCTCGAGGCACTGTCCAAGGGTCTGCTGGACAAGTGCACCGGCGACCTGGAGCAGCTGCTGGGCAAACAGCCCATGTCGGTCAAGAAGTACTTTGAGAAGAATGCAAACGACTTCAAGCCCTAGCCGACGTCATATTGTATCCAGCTTTGCATTGCCGAATGTTTGTTTAGGTCTGTTTCCCCTGACATTGTTATCAAAATAAACTGCTAAATAGCTGGAACTGTGCAACGTCATCGCGTTACTGGCGCCACCCGCTAGCAAATCGGACTGCAGCCAATTGGCAGCCATTAGCCTTGGATCCAAAAAACAACACAGGTGTTGTGCAAGGGGCATCAGTCATCATCCCTTTTCCTTTTCCATCGTTTGTGCATTTTTCTATATTTTCCAGCAAAGTCTGCGTTTGAATTTATCTACGCGCGATTCAAAGGTTGTCTGCCTCGCTAATTCAATATTGTAAGCCGTATGCACCAGCAGCCAGAAACAGCTAGACCCTCGGCCGACGCTGAGGGGCCGAGGCACCACCAGGATTCGGCTTCAGACAAGCCCTTTCCCAGGATAGCTGAAAAGGTAAGCCAAGCATATTACAGCTGCTGCGTGCACTCTGGCGTCAACTGATGCGTGCATTCTGGGGCCAACTGCCCCGTGCACTGGCCACTGCACACATTATGTGAGCAATTATATCACTCAAGCACATATTGTAATGACTTAGGGTGAAGATGATGGTGACGTTGGCAACAGCATTGTCAGTCACCGTGCCAGGCGGACTGACAGCACTGAGGGCGACTTTACCCAGAATGCCACAATTCCGACCAAGGCTGGGCGCTCAAAGTCGCGTGGACGCCAGTCATCCAAGCTAGTGCTAAGCAGTAACGACGCAACCATTGTTGAGCTGCAGCAGCGGCTCGAGTTGATGGCACGCGAAAAGGTGTCACTGGAAAGCGCCATCGAGCAGGAACAGGAGCGTGTGTTCAACCAAAGCCGGCGGCTGAGCGGCGGCTCGAGTCCAATGCCGCTGGTGCCGCTTGGCACTGGCGCAATCTCGCCGCGCTGGCCCCATTCGCGCTCATCATCGGTATCGTCGTTTGGCGCAGCCAGCATCGGCTCTGTCGGTATCACCGAGACACTAAAGGCTGATATTACCTCGCTGCGTCTGCGATTGGCTGACGCCGAGCGTGAGCTTGTGTCGTGCTATGGCCAGAGCCAGATATACAAGAAAGAGCTGGTGGCCCTGCGCCAGCGCCTGGGTATGCGTGTCGATGATCTGTACATGGATGATCCAGTACCAAGCACGATCCGATCGACATCAGAGTTCGGTAGCCGCCCGCGCCGGTCGCAGTCGGTCAGCTCTGGCGCCAGCAGCACAGCAAGCACGCCATCGCTGGTTCGCCGCGGATCGGCTCACCATCCCGAGTACTTTCCCATTTCGCCAGCCACTACTACGGCGCCGCGTCGCATTTCTCAGCGTCCACGTAGCGTGCTGCTCTCGCCGCGCCGCTCAATGGAAGACCATCACATGGCTGGCATGGCCCTCGGCGCAGAGTCTGCATCATTGTTTGCTCCAAAGTCCAGTGTGCCCCTGCGCTCTGCTCGCAATGTAAAGTAGCTCTAAACGAGCCATTTATTAAAGTATAATCGTGTTAATAACGTATAAAGTCCATCATCAAATTCCTACCACACATATCGCAATCTACAGCCACCGCAAATGCACAGAATTTCAAACCGACGGATCTACCCAATGTCGCCACCAGGCTGCAGACTGCTCGTCAGTGGCTTCCGTGTGGCATGTCCACAGCAAAGACACGTGCGAATCGGAGCATCAGCTGGCAGCATGGCCTTTTGAATCACGTCCACACGGTCGTTTGAATCGGCCGAGAGAATACTCGGTGCCGATATGGGCACGCTGATAGGGCCATCCAGCATGTCAAGTTCTCTGTCGGTGCTGCCTATAATCGCATTTGCTGATAAGGATGCTGTCGCCGAGTCACTCACCTGTCTTAGTAGATTAGCCACATCAAAATCGAGGCCAGCCAGCCCGCTCAGACTGTCCAAGTTCAGAGAATCAACATTGAAATCTAGTCCCAGCATCAGCTCTACTGTGCTGCCAGATGCATGGGCCGCTACTGAGCTTGCTGCTACTGCCGCTTCTTATGAGAACATAGACATGTCAAATGCGCCGTCAGTTCCTGGTATGTCAAAAGGAATAATGCCGTCAATTCGAGAGCTGCCAGGCTCCGTGCTAGCAGTCACCGCCTCACCGCCAGCGCTGGTGCTGCTGTTGGGTGCAGTGCCAGTGTTTTACTTGTCCATAACTTTGTTCCGGTGACACTGTGTCTCAAGAGAACCCGTAGTCGAGTGCAAATGTGAATCGCCTGCTTTTGTAATGATGCAAGAATAAAATCAGAACAGTCAAATATAAAACAAAAATGTTTGGATTTTGTTAAACAAAACGCGTATCTTGATCCCACTGGATCTTTCTGCTCTAGACTATACTATTTCTGTTAATTTTATACTATCTCAGCATGGATTCACATTTGGAAGCAACGCTTGAGGAGGTTGAAGCTCGTCACCGGAAAGAGAAGAAGGAGCTGATTGCCAAAACCACCGCGCTTAAGCGGACGATTCCAAAGGGCGACAAAAACAAGAAGAAGGAAGTGACCGCCGAAATTGCCAACCTTGAGAAGCAACACGAAGAGCGCCAAAGGGCTGAATTGATTCAAATCGCCAAAGCTAGTCAAACACCCACGAATGGAGCGAGTGAGAAAGAGTCAGTACCGACCACTAAACAAACTTCCGAGGAGGAGAACGATGAGGAGTCACCCGCTGCACCCACAATGAGCCTGTACGGATCTACTGGCCAGACAGGCAGGCCTGCTGGAAAGAAGAACAAGGCCAAACAACGCCAGCAGCGCAAGGCTGAGGAGATGCGCCGCATGCAGGAGGAAGCCGAGCTTGAGGCAGAAGATATGGTCGATGTGGCCGCCGTGGAGACAGAAGCCATTGAAAAGCTTATTGCTAGCCACAGCCTGGGCATCCGGCAGATTCGCCCAGATGGCCACTGCCTATATTCGGCATTTGCCGACCAGGTGAGCACCTACCATGGTCAGCCGGCTTCATACTCCCAAATGCGCCAGCGTGCTGCCGAATATATGCGCGGACACTGCGACGATTTTATTCCGTTTATGGCCCATGATAATGGCGACATGTTCACTGCTGAGGATTTTGAGCGACACTGCGATGACGTTGAAAACACAGCAACCTGGGGTGGTCAGCAGGAAATTACCGCGCTGTCCCACGCGCTGCAGTTGCCTGTGCACATATTCCAGTCTGGGCTGCCGGTACTGCAGATAGGCGAGGACATATATGCTGCCAAAGATCCAGTAAACCTGTCGTATCATCGCCACGCATATGGACTGGGCGAGCACTACAACTCTTTGCGTAAACTATAAAGCCTAGTGTCTGTAAACCAATTTAGAAAAACGCAATTGCATATGCGTAGTTGGTACTAGGCCCGTATGCCCAGCTCATATCCCAGGTCATCGCACCTTCAAACGAATTGGGGTAGTCTTTCTGTAGCCCTTTTAACTTGTTGGCAAAAAATCTGGGCTGACATATGACGACGAATTTCCAGCACTTGATCCTGCGGTTGAACCGACATAGAGGGTCACATTTGGATTGGCAAAGCTATTGTTGCGCCAGGCAGCATCACACATGTAGTAGTTCATTGACTATTAATAGTAACTTTTGCCTTGCAGTTAGTATATATTAAATGTTACGCGTTTAATATAAGTTGAATTGCATGTGGATGTCAGATAAATAAAACAAAAGCTATGCAAATTGTCAAGTATGCCTAAAAGAGCGTGTAGTGGTGAACCTGACTAGCGCGCGTATGCCGCTGCAACAAATTAGGCCGTTTTATTGTGTGTGGAATCCTCCGCTGGCGGACGTTGCAAAACTAGTTTTTGAGCTGCGATCAAGCCAGTTCATATTTATGTAAATCGGGAGCTCAAACGGTAGTAAAAACGGACTCTTTATTAAATATATGCTGTTAATATCTGTTACAATGCAGCACATTATATTTAAGAATGTGCTTTGTTATCTGAAATTAAAAACTAGGCGGTTTAGTTTAGGCAAAGTCATACCAGCGTGACCTTTTGCAAAATTTCCAAATAGGTCGCTTATTAAAGTAATAGAATAAGCAAGGTTATGTATTCAAAGTAGCGAACGAGTATAACAAGAATAAATAGCTTGAAATTCAAGCACCTTGGCGCAGCGGTAGCGCGCAGGGCTCATAACCCTGAGGTCCTAAGATCGAAACTTAGAGGTGCTAACTTTTTGGCATTTTTATTTTTGGTGATTAGGTGATTCGGTCTTTGCATTGTTTTTTGCCAAGGCTGATTCTCAGCAATTCTTTTCTCTTTTTTATTACTCTGTATTTTGAATCGTGTAGCTTTATTTCTAAAATGAGCGTAGGGCGTGTTGAGGTTCTTCGTCTGTATCGCAGCTCGCTGCGGGCAGCACAGCAGTTTGAGACGTACAACTTTCGCAAATATTTTTACCGGCGGACACGCGACCAGTTCCGAGCGGCGAGTGGGCTGACGGAAACACAGGCTATTGCAGCAGCACTGGCCGAGGCGCGTGGCGAGCTGAAGGTGATGCAGCGGCAGGGGATATTGAATAAGATGTTTGCACACAACCGGACAGTGATTGAGTCGGATCCGCAGTACGCTAGCGGGGCGCGGCGTTACGCCGAATAGTCGATTTTTTTTACTAAAATGATTCATAAAGCTATTTGTCAAGCCAGATACCGGTTGAGTAGATCAAAAAGGTTGCAATGGGGTATATACTCAGATACTGAATGTATGGCGCCGGCTGGTGACATTAATTTATCTGCACCGCCACGCTGGGAGGCACGAGCTGGCAGGCACGAGCTGGCACCAGCGCGGGTAATAACTAGGGCAGGCAGTCTTGCGGAAATCGGGAATTTAGCGGACGAGGGGAAGCAGCTGCGTAAATGCCGCGGCCACATAGATTGCGGGATGGCATTTGGTCGTGGCCAAAGCCAGCTTGTCTCTGCTCTACTCGGTCTCGAAAATTACGCTTTTACGCACATTTATAACGCCAGGTTAAAGATATCAAATATGTTTGCAGCATTTGGCCGTATTGCCCGTGCGCCAGCAGGCAGGGGCGCAGGCGGTGGAATGGCACGCCTGGCCATGCGCAATTGTAAGTACAGTAAACGCTGTTAATGGGCCTTATCTTCTGGCAGAGAAAAGGCGTGATAACAGATAAGCCGATCCCGCTTGTGCACAGTTCACACGGAAGAGGCATAAACCCCACTTTTGGAAAGGCGCTATTCTCCGATTAACAGGCATTTCTCATTCTGTGCTTCCGGTTTGCGCCGGTGGTTGCCTGCATAAAAGAGCAAGCAACACTTGCTGAGCGCAAGTCCTCTCTTTCTTCTTTTATCTTCCGCCTTTCCAGTGCTTTCACGTACTAATCCAAACTTTTTGCAATGAGCTCAGACGCCAGCGCGCCCGCGCAGAAGATTGTGGTCAAGAACCCAGTGGTTGACCTTGACGGTGACGAGATGACGCGCATCATCTGGCAGCGCATCAAGGACCAGCTTATCCTGCCGTATCTGGACATCGACATCAAGTACTACGATCTGGGCATGGAGAACCGCGACAAGACCGACGACAAGGTGACGCTGGAGGCGGCCGATGCGATCAAGAAGTACAAGGTGGGCATCAAGTGCGCAACGATCACGCCTGACGATGGTCGCGTCAAGGAGTTTGGCCTCAAGCAAAAGTGGAAGTCGCCCAACGGCACGATCCGTAACGCGCTGAACGGCACAGTGTTCCGCGAGCCAATCTTCATTGACAATGTGCCGCGGCTGATCCCGGCGTGGAAGAAGCCTATCATCATTGCGCGCCATGCGTTCGGCGACCAGTACAAGTCGACAGACTTTGAGGTCGATGGGCCCGGAAAGTACGAGGTGACGTTCACCCCCGAGGGAGCGAGCGAGCCGTCGATGCGCAAGACCGTGTACGACTTTGCCGGTCCAGGCGTCGGTCTGGGCATGTTCAACACGCGCGAGTCGATCACTGCGTTTGCCCACGCCTGCTTCAAGATGGCCATTGACCGCAAGCTGCCGCTGTACCTGGGAACCAAGTCTACGGTGATCTCGACGTACGATGCGTACTGGGACAAGATCTTCCTGGAGCTGTACAACTCCGAGTACCGCGCCGCCTTCGAGGGCCTGGGGATCTGGTACGAGCACCGTCTCGTCGACGACATGGTTGCGCAGCTGGTCAAGATGGAGGGCGGCCTGATTCTGGCTCTGGGCAACATGATGGGCGACATCATCTCGGATCTGGTTGCACAGGGCTGCGGCTCGCTGGCTCTGATGTCGTCGGTTCTGGTCGCCAAGGGCGCCAACCCGGGCGAGTTTGTTTACGAGTCAGAGGCAGCGCATGGCACGGTTACGCGTCACTTCCGCCAGCACCAGCAGGGCAAGCCGACCTCCACCAATCCCGTTGCTTCGATCTACGCATGGTCACGCGGTCTCATCCACCGCGCGCAGCTTGATGCTACGCCCGAGCTTGAGAAGTTTGCCCAGAACCTCGAGACCGCCTGCATCCAGTCTGTTGTTGCCGGCGTCATGACCAAGGACCTGGCCATCTCTATCCACGGCAACGCTGCTGCCTCCGACACCTACGTCACCACCGACGAGTACATTGCCGAGGTTGCCCGCCGCCTGGCTGCGCTGCAGTCCGCAAACTAGCTTTTCTCTTTTGTTTCTCTCCTACTTTAAATGCCGATTATTGCTGCTTCAAAATTATACTTGTCTATCAAAAGCTATGCCGACCTAGCGGAGCTCAGGGCCCGGCCCGAACCGCTGGCGCAGTCGTTCACCCCTGAACACAACGACCTGCATCAGCAACAGCGCTGCCAGCGTCAGGAAGAACATGACAGTGTACGACCAGCCCCAGCCGATGTTTTCGTGCATCGTCGGAAACAGCTGAACAATCACCGCTGCCCACAAGCTGCGCCAAAAGTTCTGCACGCCAGTAATGCGCGCCGATCGCGTCGGGAACACATCGATCAGGTATCCGCCTAGCGACTGGAATGTAAATGCCATGCCCGCGCCTATAAAGAACTGTACTACCAGAACGCCAGCGAGCGCCAGCTCGTATTCGATCAGCCATCCACAGATGATAACTGCGCACATAAACAAGCTAATACCAACCCACATTGCGCCCAGGCGCGCCTCGGCCGGGATCTTTATATCCTCAACGCGCTCAGAGTCTGCTGCTGCCTCTAGAGCCCTGCGATGCCGTGCCAGTAGCAGATCTGTGACACGCCCACCGCTTGTCGACCCCAGGATGCAGCCGACGCCTGACGACAGGAAGCACAGCCCTGACATGCCTTGCGACAGCCCGTAGATTCCCTCATATGCCAGTGGCTGCGCAGTTGCATTTGTAAAGTAGGTGCCAAACAGCATAGCAAACAGAAACATTGACAGCGCGACCACTGGATACCGGACTGTGGCTATGTCCAGCAGCGGGTTGTTGTCCTTGAAACTCAAAGCCGGCGGAATGTTCACCGGCTGAATCGAGTGAGTCTTTGAGACAATTCGCCGGTGCGTTTCTGGCAGGACGAACAGCGCCAGCAACAGCAGCACGCCGCCCAAAATAGCCAGCACCCAAAACACCCAGCGCCATCCTGCGTCCTGGCCAATGTATCCGCCTATCAGCGGTCCCAGACACGGTCCCAGAAGCGGTCCCAAATAGTAGATTCCCAGCGCTGTGCCGCGCTGCTCACGGGGGTAAATGTCTGATATTGTGCCCGCCCCAGCGCTCTGCACCGCAGAAGATCCCGCCGACTGCACGACCCGAGCTGCGATCAGAGCTGTCAGGCTGCGCGAGAGTGCACAGCCGACGCTGCCACAGGTGAATATGAGCATTGAAAGCGCGTAAACGGGCTTTCGGCCAATCGAATCTGCAAGGTTGCTCCACAATAGCGGAAAAATAGCCATGGCAATTACAAATGCTGTAATAGTCCACGTAATCCCTGACTGCGTTGTGTTGAGATCGTCTCGAACGGTTGTGATGCTTGGATAGTACATGTTTGACGCTAGCGGGCTGATAAGACCGGTGAACGCGGTGATAACAACAATCATTACGCGCGATTTGGCACTGAAATGCGAGTATGGTAGCTCCATGTCAGCATCAATCTGTTTACTGCTGGCAGCCAAAGAGCGTGCGGATGCAACAGTGTCTTGGCTCTCACACCGTGTCTCTTTGAGTGTGTCTGCCATGGCGCAAGTAAGTTTATTGAATATGAAAAGATGCTGTTGAAAATATAAATCTGGCAATTGCAACCTTTTTATACACTGTATTTGTCTAGGTCTCGGAAGCCCGACGTTCGAGCACCAAACTCATAAACTGCAGCAACCCCGCGCCCAGAGCCGATTGTAAGCCCTTGACTGCCGGAAATAATTAATAGCCGCTGACCACTTGCCCCAGCCGGAAAATCGTTTACGCATAAAATGAATTTAGTGTACTCCGAGACGGAAATATTGGTATTTCATTTTATCAATCTCTAAAGATTTTATATTTACTCTGACGTAAAAGTTAAAGCTAAAAAGTTTTATTAACAGCCACCAGAGTGGCATTGCTTCTGGTAGAAATATATTTTTGTCTCTCACAATTCAACCCTACAATAATCAAAGAAATATTACACAAATACGACAATACGAGTATTGGCAATACAGTACCTGCGGCATAAACAGACAACCCGCATCCGTAATATTCCGTATATTTGACAGATATTGGCACAGGTGATTCTAGCTTTGGCACTCGTGCACATGGCAAACAAAAAACATTGATTACACGCAGCGAAAAGGCAAATATCTTTATGTTTAAAGAGTCGTCTAATTAGCAAAATAAATGCTGGTTAAGAGCTGTTTTGGTGAATGCTAGCGAAGGAATGGGCTAGTGAATGCTAGTTAGGAGTCGCATATAAGTATCATGGTAGCTCCTCAGCATTTTCCCCTCTGGTTTGTTTTTGAAATTACGTTTTTAGCCTGTGGTCACAACGCAGTTTGACAAGCGTACGCAATGTATATCTCTGCATAGCGTCAATGCGAGGGTTGTCAGTGTAGCCATCAAGTGCTACTAGTCGTAGTTGTGTTTTATGGCAGCAGTCTAAGCCAGGGTAACATGTTGGTTATAAAGCAGAGGTAATGAATGTTTTAGAAACATGTCATTGGGCAGCCAACTAATCAAACGAGCAATGATTCAGGCTAATAAATTAGCAGGCAGCAGGTGACAGCGTCTGACGTAGGCGTGCGGAGGTGTTTTGGCCACATGCGGCAGAGAAACCTGATTTCTGGGGAGCGCCGTCGCGAGTGAGAAAGCCCGGTAGATGATGATAGAACAAAAATAGAGCGGACAGGGATCGGCGGACAGGGTCGGGGGCAGTTACAAAGAAATATTTTCGAAAGGCAGCGGGGGAGTAACCGGTGGCTACAGTGCGGCGGCGGATTGGCGGGGAGGTGACAATCCGACTCGAGGGCAGAGTTGCGATGTATATTTACAGCTTGAAGCTAAGAATATTGTGTATGGAGGCTACGCGGCGTGGGCGGGCGTGGCGGGGGCGGGGTCGTCCTGGCGGGCGGAGCGCGGCGCAGGGCCTGGGGCAGCGTCGGGGCCGCGGCGGAGATTGTGGGGCGGCGGCTGGAGCGGATGGCGGATGTAGACAGGCTGTTTGGCGAGCGGATCGGCGGCGTACGGGGCGTAGGCGGGCGGCGCAGCGGTGGCGTGCGGAAAGTCATTTGCGCTACTGCTGGGGGCAGGCGGCAGCGTGTGGTCTCGGGGCCTCGCGCTGTCGAGCGTTGGGGGGTCTTGAAGCCCTGGCGAGCCGAAGGGTTTAGCTTCGGCGTGGGGTGCTGAGGAGCCAAATTGCTTTGCGTCGGCGTGGGGCCCTGGCGAGCTAAACAGTTTAGCTTCAGTGTGGGGTGCCGAGGAGCCAAATTGCTTCGCGTCGTCGTGGCGCGCGTCGCCGCTAGAGTTGGAGCGGCCGCGCTCGGCGCGCAGGCGGGCGCGGCGGCGGGCGTTGCGCTCGCGCTCCTTCTGCAGATACTCGGCGTACATGGCGGGGTTTTTCTTGAGGGCAGCGCGCTTCTGGCGCTTCTTTTCGGCATCGGCGATGCGCGAGGCCGAGCGCTTGGAGTTCTGCAGGGAGCCAATATCCGCATCTGGGTCGTCAGGGGAGAGCTCCTTCGATGAGGGGCCGCGGTCGGACTCGGGCGAGCTCGACGGCGAGCGCTGGGAGGCGTGCGAGGCCTCGGACGACTGGCGCAGGGGCGGCGGCGGGCGGGCGCGGATGCCGTGGCTCCAGCGCAGGGCCTCGATGGCTTCCAGCACATGGACGCGAGTTCCGAAGGCGGCGATGCCGAGCTCGTCGGCCAGGACAGCGTTTGTGACGTAGTGGACCAGGACGTGGCCGTCGACGGCGTGCTCGCGCAGGACCGGGGCGACGGCGGCGATGTGCGGCAGCGTCAGAGCCCAGCGGCAGACGTCGTCGACAGTCCACTGGGCCAGGTGCGCAGACATTGGCAGGTCGGCGGCCGAAGATGTGGCCGACGCCGGCGGCGTGTGCTGCTGCTGCTGCTGTTGCTGCTTGGGCGGCGGAGAGGCCATGGGAAAGGTTGAGTGAGGACTGGACTGGGCCAGGAAAAGGAGAGCTGGGCCAGGAAAAGATGTGCTGAGGCTGGGAAGAGAGAGGCAGCAGGCAAAGGCGCAGCAGCCGGCGGGGCGCTTGTTATATGGCGGCGGTGGGCCGAAAATGCCGCAGCGCCTCCTCAGCGCAGGCGGGGCAGAGGCAGAGGCAGAGGCAGATGTCACGCTGTGGAGGCCAGGCAGGGCCGGGCGATCGCCGCTTGCGCAACGCCGCCCCGGCGCGGTGCACGCGGCTCGCTGCCCTCGGACTCCGGCGCAGGCGGGAAATCACCCGATCGTGCGCCCTCCCCTTGCTCCACGTGGCTGCCTGCTTGTCTCCCCTCGGCTCGGCTCGCGTGACTCGGCTCGGCTCAGCGCTGACATCGGCGCGCCGAACGCCGTCTTGGCACAGCTCCTTTGTCTCTCTTCCGCTTTCAGCCATGCATCCAAACACATCAGCCCGTTCCCGCGCCGCCTCGCTGCTGCTCGCATTGCTGCTGGGCGTCATCGCCGTTGGCTTTGCGCAGAGCCTCATTACACACAGCAGCAGCAGCATTGCCGCACAGAGCAGCCTTGCTGGCGCTGCGCCCTGGTGGGCAGCCAAACGCAGCGTGCTCAACACCCACGGCGCAAAGGTGGCCTGGGGCTGGACGTCGGCTCTTTTCGCAGCAGCTGCGGCCGTGCGCGCCCCAGCACGTGCGCCGTCAGCCACCGCCGCCGCCGCGCTGCGCTACGTGCTGGCGACGCTCTATTGGGTCGCCATGGCTCGCTGGTTCTTTGGCCCGCCGCTCTTTGACCGCGTGTTTGTGCGCACCGGCGGCTCCTGCCTGCCCACAGCGCCTGACGCTGCAACTATGACATCTGCGTCTGTGGCATCGCTGCAGGCGTGCCGAGCTGCCGGCGGTCGCTGGGCCGGCGGGCACGACGTCTCTGGCCACTGCTTCCTGCTGATCCACTCGGCGCTGTTCCTGGCCGAAGAGGCCGTGGCGCCGCTGCTGGCTGTGCTCAGCGACCGCAGGCACACTTTGCCTGCCCTGACAACAGCCCGCCGCGCTGCTCTGGCCGCCACTCTGGGCCTGGTTGGCGTGTGGGTGTTTATGCTCTACGCCACCGCTCGGTACTTTCACGGCATCCACGAGCTGCTCTCGGGCACCGTGCTGGGCGTCGCCTACTGGGCTGCGCTGTACCGTTCGGGCGTGCTGGGCCCCGCCTAGCCAAGTCAGCCAAGCTCAGTCCAAGCCAGCCAAGCTCAGTCCAATCCAGCCAAGCTCAGTCCAAGTCAGCCAACTCCAACCATCTTTCATAGACTTTAGAATCCCTTTTTGTTAACTAAATTAAAGCTAAATTATGCATACTAAATTATCGCCTAATCGTGCTTGAGCACCACGGCCGTGCGCGCTGGCAGATACACCTGAATGTAGTTGGGGCGGGCGTTCCACTCCATCGGCGTCGAAAAGTGGTCGACCGAAGCGTCGATGCGGCTGTGGCCCAGGAACTCGGCGTCGTCGGTGCACAGCGCCACGTTGTACTTGCCCGCCCAGGCCACGCCAACGCGGTAGTCCGTATAGGAGTTGGTCGGGTGGAAGTTGAAGATCCACACCAGGCCGCCGCGCTCAAAGGCCAGCACCTTGTCGTCGTTGTGCTTGAGGGTGACCCACTGGTCATGCGCCGACAGCCAGTGGTGCTGGCGCTCCAGATGCACCATTGCGCGGTCGAAGCGATACAGGTACTTGTAGCGCAGGTTCTCGTCGTGCACCAGACTGAACTGGCGGCGCGCATAGTGGAAGCTGGAGCCGTTGCCCTCGCGCGGAAAGTCCAGCCACTCGGGATGACCGAACTCGTTGCCCTCGAACGTCAGGTAGCCCTCGCCGCCCAGCCCGCACGTCACCAGCCGGATCATCTTGTGCAGCGCCAGGCCACGGTCGACAATTGGCGTCAGCGGCGACATGTCGCTCATGTGGGTGTACATCTCCTTGTCCATCAGCCAGAAGGCCAGCGTCTTGTCGCCCACCAGCGCCTGGTCGTGCGACTCGCAATATGTGATTGCGCGCTCCTGGTAGCGGCGGTTGGTCAGCTGGTGCGCAATCTGCACCATGTCCCAGTCCTCGTCACGTGTCTCCTTCAGCATCTTGATCCACATGTCCGGCACAGACATCGTCAGGCGGTAATCAAATCCAACGCCGCCCTCGGACACAGACCGGCACAGCGCCGGCATCCCCGACACGTCCTCGGCGATCGTCACGAACCCTGGATACAGCTTGTGGCACATGTAGTTCGCCAGCATCAGGTACACCACCGCCTCCTCGTCGGTGTTGCCCGTAAAGTACTCGTCGTAGTGCCCGCTGAACCCGTATGCAATGCCGTGGTGCTTGTACATCATCGACGTCACGCCGTCGAACCGGAACCCATCGAACCCAAACTCCTCGATCCAGTACCGCAGGTTCGACAGCAGGAACCGCGTGACTTCGTGGTGGCCGTAGTTGAACAGGCGGCTGTTCCACAGCTCATGGCGTCCACGCCCGCCCTCGTGGAAGTAGCAGTGATCTGTGCCGTCAAACTGGTTCAGCCCGTCCTCGACGTTGTTGCACGCATGCGAGTGCACCACATCCAGGAACACCGCAATGCCCAGGCCGTGCGCCGTGTCGATCAGCTCGCGCAGGTCGTCAGGCTCGCCGTACCGCGACGACGGCGCAAAGAACGACGTGACCTGGTACCCAAACGACGCGTAGTACGCGTGCTCCATCACCGCCATCAGCTGCACCGCGTTGTACCCCAGGTCCTTGATCATCGGCAGCATGTTCTGCGTAAACTCCTTGAACGTTGCCACGCGGCCCTCCGGCGACGAGATGCCAATGTGAGCTTCGTAGATGCACAGATCTGCCTCTGGCACCACGCGCTTGTTCTTGAATGTGTAGCGCTGCGGCGGATTGTAGAACACCGCCTCGTATATCGGGCTCTTGGTCAGGTCCTGTGTGACGTAGCGGCTCCACGCCGGCAGCCGGTACACGCGCTCGCCGCTGCCTGTAACAAAGGTCACTTTGATGTGGCTGCCATGCGGGATTCCGGGCTGCCCGTCAGCAGTGTTGGCTACAACGGTCTCCCACACGCCAAAGTCGTTGCGTGTCATTGGGTTTGCCGCCACATCCCAGTTGTTGAAGTCGCCGACCAGGCTGGCCTCTTTGGCGCCCGGCGCCCACTCGCGATAACGAACGCCCTCTGCCGTCACGTGCAGCCCATAGCTCTCGTATCCCCGCGAGAACTTGTCGATGCCGCCCTCGCTGAGCTCGATATCGCGCACCCACCGCTTAAAGTGCGCAAACCGCTGCCCAA
The DNA here is from genome assembly GCA_027577315.1 of Coemansia sp. RSA 921. Lineage (NCBI taxonomy): Eukaryota > Fungi > Kickxellomycota > Kickxellomycetes > Kickxellales > Kickxellaceae > Coemansia > Coemansia sp. RSA 921. The sequence continues at coordinate 8,329 of JANBQT010000038.1, read as the reverse complement.
AGTACTCGCGGTGCGGCTCCAGGTACCCGTCGCTCTTGATCACCTCCGTGCCGTCGCCGCTGATCTCGGGATCTGACCCACTCAAGTAGCTGCTGCTGGGATCCTTGGTTGGCGGGCCCTCAAAGTTGCCCTGCAGCATCGGCGACCCAGGGGCATTGTTTGCCATGTCGCTTGTCGTAAAGTATGACGCTTCCTCGCCAGGGGGCGACTCCGTTGGCTTGTCCAGCGACTTGGGCTTGATGTTCTTTTTCTTGTTGCCGGCCATAGCTGCGCTGGATGGTATCTGTAGCGTACTAGTGTTGTAGAAATAATAGCGACGCAGATAGAGCGTAGATGCTAACTGATAGAGACACAGAGAGAGCGTAGATGCTAGCTAATAGAGACGCAGAGAGAGTGCGTGGAAGAGAAATAGAGACGCAGAGAGAGCGTAGATGCTAACTAATAGAGACGCAGAGAGTGAATGCGTAGAAGAGAAATAGAGACGCAGAGAGTGAATGCGTGCGTGAGAGGAGAAGAGATGCTGAGAGAGTTCTCCAGACATCTTGTACTGGCCCCAAAAAAGCCACCCTCTAATCGATGCCTGAATGGAACCCGCCCAAACACGGAGGGCTGCGGGGAGGCTGCAGCATTCCGCCAGAGCCCTCGTCCTGGATGCAGGGATCTTGAGCTATCGAGCTTCATTTGTCGATCTATGCACTGTATTAACATCGAATGAGAACGCAATTATTGTAGGTGCGCATCAGTGCGGTCAGGCAGTGTCGGTGCCTGGTGCCTGCTCCTGGCGCTCCTGCCGCCGCTGGGCAGTGATAGGCGTGCCCGACAGGATCTCAGGGTGCTCGGTCCAGAACCTCTCCTTGATTATATCGCAGTGAAGCGTCAGCACCACGCCCTTGGGACGCTTTGACGCGACGCCATGGCGGTCGGTGACGTCAACCAGCTCAGTACCGCGAATCAGCACGCTGCCCTTTTTGAAAATATCTGGCACGTCGTTGTAGTTGATGCCAAACTGGCTGAAAAGCAGCTCGTTCTTATCGCCAGACAGCGTCCCCTACACAGATACAAACAACGCACAGCAATGCAGGCCGTTTAGCAGGGTACATATTGCGTGGCAGGGTGCAGGCAGGTAATATTGGCTGCGTGCCCACACTTGCTCATACTTACACTGAGCCGCTTCTCGGCGTCCTTGGGGCTCATTTCGCCCTGTGTGACCAGCGTCCAGAAGCATGTGTTGTACATGTTGTTGATGTGGCAGTCCACCTGCCGCCAGCACAGGTAGTCGCGCATGATGCGGTCGGTCGGATACACCACCACACGTGCATCAAACGCTGGCGGCGCCTGCAGCGGCGTCGTGCCAAAGAACTCGTGCCAGTAGTACACATACGCCGACGTAAAGCGGCTGGCCACCAGCGTAGTCAGCTTGCTCGCACGCCGGTCGTATGAGCGTGCGTTCTTTGGGAACACAAAGCTGTACTCGTCGCTCTGCCCATACGCCAGCACAATCTCACTCATGCAGCCCAGCACTGTCGCCGCCGCTCGGTTCATCAGATGCAGCGCACGAATGTCGTTGGGCTTGGCAAAGCCATGCCTTTCAGTAAACTTTGTAAAGCCCTGCCCGTCAATGCGCACTACCAGCCACGTGCTGGGAAGCAGCCGGTCGTCGCTTTCAAAGTTCCGCACGTACTCGTATTTCGACTTGGCCATGGCTTGATGATCAACTGGATCCTCGGATGAACTGCTGCTAGATTATGATCAAATGATAAGGTACTTGCAATGTAGCCAATGTTCCACTCGAGCAAAAATGTTGATATTTCAGGGCGTCAAGCAGTCTAAATGAGAAAGTATGGGTATTAACAGGTGATGCATAAAATGACAAAAATAGAGATGATCAAGGCTTTGCTTGACGAGAAATAACACTCGGGCTTTGCTCGACTGGCTCCAACTCTCAGGGCTTGACTTGGCTGGAAATGGCTCCCAGGTCGCTAGCAGCAGTAGGCAGCGCTGAATCAAGCATTCGCATGAATATTTCCTGGCCAGACTTTGCAATGATGGGCGCTGGGAACGGGAAGCGCTGGCGGCACGCATCCAAGCGGTCAAAACTGATGTTGGCACCACCAGTAACAACCACAACGACGTGGCAACGCGGTCCCAGGCTCGGTACAATCTGACGCAGTAGACCCTTACCCACCACACTTAGCGCTGCGGCACTGCCAACCTCAACCAGCAGCTGGTGGTTGTCTAGCAGCCGCCGACATGCATCCACCGCCATTGCCTCTGTCACCGACAGCGGTACTACCGGATGCTCGCGGGTTAGCTCCACTGCTCGCTCGCTCGTTGCCCCAGCCAGCAGGCACGTAGCTACTGTGGGCTCAGACCGTGTCCCCGAGTCACGTGTGCCATCACAACCCGATCGGCCTGACGGTCCAGTGCGGATATCGCAGTCAGGCTCTGCACCACTTTCAAGCGGCGGTAGCAGGGATGGAGCATCTGAAGTTGCCGCACCTGGCCGCTCATCATCGGCCAGCAGCGCCTGCTGAAATGAGTTTGTGTTGTGAGTCTCGACGGCAATAACTGGCACTCGCTGCCAACCGCACTGCTGTAATCCGCTAATCAGCCCAGCTAGCAACCCACCACTGCCAACAGTCGTGACAACTGCCGCTGGCTTCTGCTGCTGCAGCTGGACGTTGATCTCAGCTGCAACTGTCGCATTGCCGGCCACCACCGCTGCCGCATCGGCCGAGTCCACCACAAACGCTCCGGCTGTTTTCTCGGCAAACGCGCACGCCGCAGCGTATGCGTCCCGCAGGGTCCTCCCATTCTCAACTATCGCCGCTCCTTCAAGCTCAATCTTTGCGCGAATCGGCGGTGCTGTGCCGCCGCTGGCCGGGACAAACACTGTAGCTGCTACGCCCAGCTGCCGTGCGCTGTATGCCACCGCCAGCGCTGTGTTCGTATCGCCAATGGCAATAAAGTGCGATGTGCCATGCTCGGCCAGCGCCTGCACACACAGGTTGCCAATGCCCCGTATTTTAAACGATTGCGTGGGCTGCATGTTCTCCAGCTTGAGCCAGACGTTACAGCCCGCCTGCCGGCTCATGCTAGTCGAATACATCAGCGGCGTTGACGTGTGCAGTGTCCGCTTCGTCTGCGACATAGTTACGCACCGTTCGTTTGGCTAGGCTGAAGATATAGCTCTTGCTATGGAAATGTGCAAATTGGACAAGGCTGTGCGCAGCAATAGATCGAAAAACAACAGATAATCACGAAAAAAAACAATAATTACAACAAACATTGAAACTTGCCCCAACAGACTGCTGATGGTCTTGTTTCTGATCAAGGCACTTATGACCACATGTGATCTGGTTAGGACCAGCAACTCAGAATCGATAGTCACGTTCCAAGTCATAGAGTTGGCTATTTGGTCCAATTCAAATAATAAACAACAATAAAATGAAAACCTAGACTACCACTTGGTGCCAGTGACCTCAAACTTTTCAGCAATTTCCAGATGGCCCTTGACCATGTTGAAGACTGCCGGCTTAAGGTTCATGCTGACAAGTGAGTTGTGCACCTTGCTCAGCCCGTGGATGTTCACCAGCTTGATGATCAGGTTGCACAGCGGATTTGGATATGCCATGTTGTTGTACCAGCGATCATTGTACACTGCCAGCCATACTGCCGCATCCAGAGCCATCATCAACGAATCTGTGCTTGCTAGTGGTGGGGGCGGTGCCACACTATCGTTCCGCTTAACCTCCTCTGCCTGTACAGCTGCATACTTGCCTGTGTGCAGCTCGAGCAAACGTAGCCATGCCTTGGCCGAAAACCGGATACGCAGAGCACACTCGTATGCTTCGCGAGCCTCTGAGGGTCTGTGTAGGCGCAGTGCCAGGTCGCCCAATGCCTCCCATTCAGCCTGCGTGAATTGATATACTACCTGCTGCCCAGTCGCCCGCAGGTTGTGCATCTTGGTGCGCCAGTTGGTATAAGTACGCAGATCGTCAAACAATATCATAATGAGGTTGTCCAGCCAGCGCTCGCACAGGCGCTTGCGCACATCTTGGTTGTCCGCAAGCTTTGACTCGGGCTGTGCTTCTGGCTGATCAGCCTGGTCCTTCTCCGGAGACGCACTCTTTGCTTCACGCGCTGCAACTTGTGGTGCTGCCACTTGGTCAACAGAATCATTGACCGCATTCTGTTCGGGCAGTTCGTCGCTCTTAGCCTGCTCGATAGGCTCATCGTTCTTAGCCTGCTCGATAGGCTCGTCAGATGTGTTCGCTGTAGTAGGTTCTGGCGCTGCAGAGTCATCGTCCGCCAACGATACATCCTCCATCTTATTGCCAAGCGCAGAAATACTGGTGTCCTTGGACAAATCTCCGTTGGTCTCAACATCTGGAATGGCCTGTACGTCAGCAGCAGTCTCGGCGGGTTGTGCATCATCGGCATTTTCTTGCACCGGGAGCTTGTCTGATAAAGTTTCTGCGTCAGCGGTTGCCGGCTTGCTAGCTTCCTGGGTCTTCAAGGTATCCTTGGACTTTTTGCTACGAGATTTCTTGTTTTTCTTCTTGCCCTTGGGTTGGCTAACTTGAGAAGCCTTCTGTTCCGACTCAGACACGTCCATCTCAGATGTATCATGTTCGGTGTTGGTATCTTGCTTCTTGTCCTGTTCGGGCTCGGGGTCCTGCTTCTCTTCCTTGGAATTGTCCTGCTCTGCCAGATCGACCTCAGTCTCGTCGACTTTAGGCTCATCAACTTTAGGCTCATCAACTTTAGGCTCATCACCTTTAGGCTCATCGACCTTGGTCTCTTCCCCCTTGGCACTGTCAGCTGCTTTAATTACCGATCCATTGGAATTCAAATCAGTCGTCTGAACCTCGCTGCCCATGGCTTCTGGGTTCTGGTTCTCGCCGACTGTATCCCTGCGCTCTTTCAGAGCTGACAACGGGATGTGGTCATCTTCCTCATCTTCCTCATCGTCGATGGCTACGCTAGGACCTACCGAGTTCCGGTACTCCTCTTCCATCACAAACACAGTGCTTCTCAGCTGCAGCAGTTCGTCCCACCCAATTGTGCTGACAATGTTAGATAGCAACTTGTAGGCATGGGCAAACGTGCCCTTGAGGGTTGGCGCCGCCAGTCGTAGAATAAAGCTGGTTTCATTCTGAGTCTGCTCTTCGGCCGCTCCTGGTGCATCCGAGTCTGCGCTGGGCCGCGGGTTCATCGGAACTGAGCCATAGTTTCCGTTGGTAAAGTTGTCGCCCAAATTGTACTCCTCCAGCACCTCCGACTTTACGGGATAGTTGATGCGGCGGGGCGTTGGCACACGCGGATAGTCACGATCGACATATGTGTACATCGGGCATGTGTTTAGCGTCAACAGCGCATTCTGGAAATCGTTGTCGTCAATATACACTTCAGTCAGCTTTGCCCATGCATGGAACTCGCTTGGAGCGTATTTGACTGCCATTAGCGCAATCTTGCATGCGGCCTTATGCTGCTTCTTTAGACGCAGAAACTCTGCCTGCGTGTACAGCATCGGGTAGCACGATGGCTTGGCTTTGAGCGCCTGGTGCATCACTCGCACGCCCTGCACCTCTTGGTCGCCGCCCATATAGGCCTCTGCCAGCAGTGCTGCGACATTAGGATCAATGCCCTTAAAGTCCAGAGACGACCGGCTGTCAGCCTGTTGCTGCCGTCCGCCCAGTGGCGCATAAGCCAGCGGTGACAGAATTTCACCAGCGCAGTCGTTGTATCTCCCCTGGCCAGCAAAGTACGCCATCAGTCCGTCGACCAGGTAGTTGCGCGAGTGCGACGCAACCTGCGTCTCGGCGTTCGATCCCAACCGCCAGCCATTCCAAAACTGTTCCATCAGTGCCTCAACTACTCGCGCTTCTTCGCGCAGATTTGCCGCCAGTGTCAGCCGCCGAAGCCCAGTGACGCTGTATTCTGCCGGGTTCGAGTACAGAATGGCCCGCAGAATACCGCTAACGTGGCACTCGGTCCACAGCTCTTCAGTTACATCCTGACGCTCGCCCTGCACATTGATTGCATAGGCATCCACGCCACCTGGAATCTTTATTTGCACACGCAGGTCAAGCTTTGAAAACGCGTTGTACGTGCAGTATGTGCCCGAGGCAATCTTCCAGTTGTTTCCCGGACCAAACCACCCGGGCTTGTCGTTCAGCGAGTATTGCAGAGAGTTTATATACGCCGCCAGCGATGCTGATGACGACGTGTCCACACCCAGGACATGGTGGTACGAGCCAATGTCAGGTTCGGTGCGGTTAGAGCTGTGGATCTTTACGATATGGCACAAGTCTGGCGGGCCCAGCTCGCGAATCATGCCTATATTTACAGACAATATTAGTTATATCCCGACTCGGCATATTGGCGCTCGTAGATTGGCAAACGTTATGTGATGCATACCTAAGCTCTCAGTGCGCATTGCTAGCGCCTCGCCAATCTCGTTTTCAAAGATGTCTGGCACATCTTGCAAGCAGTCGTTGTATGACATTTCGCCAATCTCGTGGGTTTAATTATGCAAAGAGGTTAAATAACGACGATTGAAAGCAGATGAACACAAACTAGAGGAAAAGAAAAGCTGGCTGTGAAAATCAACGGTCCAATAAAATGAAGCCAGAGTATAGCAGGTTTCAGTCTATTTTTGTTTATATTATCATCACTTGATCGAATGCCATACCAACTCTGGTCACAAGTTGTTTACATAATTTGGCTTTATGATGTGACGTTAGCGAACGCAAGCTATTTTCTTCCTGCTGCTGAGCTCCAGAGAACAGAAGCAATTGAAGTCAAATCTCGACTGCGGGAGGGAGCAATCCGCGAAGCAGTAGCTCCAACTACAAGAACCATTGGAACTGGAGCCCAAATGAACGCACAAAACGCTTGATCCCTGTTGCCGCTGGAGTTGTCGCCATGTCGCCATGAAGATCCAGGCCCATGCTGAACACCATGTTGTTTAAGCGTGTGTCGACCAGGCAGCGCAGCCCCTGAGAGTCGCTCCACCGCGCTTTGACAATACTGTTCTGATCCAGCTGCCACTCCACGCCCACAGCCAACTCTGAGCTCAGACTGAAAGCATTAAAGTCATACCGTGCTGCAGCGCACATCCGCGAACGCAGCTCGCGCGTCAAGGCCAGCGATACATGCCCCATAATTGGGTTCAGCACACATGTCAGCTCCGACAGAAGCGGTTGGCCATCGCGGTATCGCATGCCCACTGACATGCCACCGCTGGCCTCCTGCGCCCCAAAGTACACTTCACCGCCCGCCGATATTCGCCCGCGCCCTGCACCTTCGCCTACAGCCTTTTCTTCAGCTGAATCGCCAAAGTTGTACAGTCCACGCAGCCCCAGCAGCCGCCCATTTGTCCCAAATACGCCCTCGCTACTCCACCGCCGCCGCTCCACTGCGTGCTGCACAATGAACTGCAAGTCTGGCTGCGCGCCTGCTACACTTACGCCGCTGATCGTCAGCTCTGACGTTGCTGATCGCCGTTCCACGTATGAGCCCGTGATTGTAGCCAGCGACGGATACAGTTGTGCAACTGCTAGATACTCACCCGCATAGTCCGCCCGATTCAGGTAATCAGGTGTTCGCCAGTTGCATCTCCACACGCCTGCTCTGATGTTCTGCAACAGGTCCTGCGAGTCTAGCTCATCCTGTATCTGCTGTTGTCGAGAAAGCTTGCCGTCGCGCGCATCAGCCTTTGGGTTGCTTAAAATGTCGCTTTGTGTTGGCACGGCTAGCGACGGAAAGCTTGCTGCGCGCGCACCATTGCTTCCCAAGTTCTGCTCATCTGAACTGGCTACAGTCTGGGCTGGCATGATGCTAAATAGTGGCCGTGAGGCTGCAAGGTACCCGATCGACGACGCTGAGCTGGGTATCATTGAAAACACCAGCTGTGAGCTCAGGTTGCTACCCACACGACGTCCTGTGCTTACCGACAGCCCGTACGGAATGCTAAAGTCCAAAATCGCCTTGGATGCTCGACAGAATGTCGCATACGAATTGCACTCGTTCCAGCCAGTTTCGTGGTGAAACTGCCGTACCAGGAACGGGAAATAGTCGGATGTAGTGTACGCCATCGTCTGCGCAGCTAGCCCAAAGCAATATGCATATAATTGACAATAGTAATACACCTGTAGCAGATGCTGATGGCGAATAACAATATTATTCGACAATTCATATCAACCATTCCCACTACCGGCGCCTGTTGTGGGAGGCAAAGCCAGTTTATGTGGTGTTGCGAACCATCAGCGAGCCACCGAGCCACCGAACCACTGAGCTGAAAGAGATCGGGAACACCCAAGAC
>JANBQT010000037.1:397-30004 GCA_027577315.1 Coemansia sp. RSA 921 | reverse complement strand
GCTCAGTAGCCATATCTCTAAAGTATGAACCACAAGATGAGGAGCAGCAGCGTATAGCAGCAGAAGGCTTTGAACATTGGCATATGTTTTTATTGTCACATATGCTTCCAAAAGACAAGAAGCTAACATTTGTGCTGACCCAAATTATGTGGTTTATCGACCAAGACTGCTTTACATCAGAGTTGAAGGACAGATATAGTCGCTATTTAACATCTGCCCAGAATATGGTGCACATTGAGGCAGAAGCAGTTCCCAATAGTGCTCAATATGCTGCACAAATGGCCGAGTTTGGACGACAAAAAATGGGTTATGATGAAGAGGACACCTTTTTCTTTAACCATTGGCGAAGCACATGTGGAAGTCGACATGTTACAGAGTACATGATGCGCTTGAATGAGCACAAGTTATTGCACTTGCTGCAATTTATGAAGAGGGTTGGCCCACCAAGATTGTGCAGCACCCGTGGATTAGAAATGCTCATTGGCAATCTAAAAAGCAGCATTCATGCCAGCAGTTGCATGTCCCAGCATGCTGCAAATTGTGCACTGAAACTTGTTGTACGAGGGCGTGCAGCTCGTAAAAGGAGCCAACAAGAGTTCAACAGCTTACGTCTTATGCAACCTGTTAAATGCAATCCTGAACTGTTGTGCACTGAGGATCCACAATTGCTCACCAACTTATTGCACGACTTGGGCTGGTATGGCAAGCCATGTGTGTATCATCGTATGTCTTCAATCGAATTCCGTGGGATTGTGTTCAGCATGAAAGGCAAGAATCGATTTGCTGAAGCGAATTTGTGGTCGCATGCAACACAGGCGGAAAAGCAAGATTGGAAAAAACAAGTTGATAAATGGGAACAACGAGACAAGCGAATTTATCAATGGCAAGAGCAACAGAAACAAGTGGCAATTTCTGGAGCACAGTCGCTAAAACAGGAGCAGGAGCATTTCCATGATATATTGTCACAAATGTGCAAGTTGCCTGATATTTGGCCATATATTAATTGTACCTCACATCAAGATTTGGTTCGAAAGCCATATTTTGCAGAGGTCAAGGAATTGTTTAGCATTTCCCAGAATAAGGAGAACCGCACATTTGTCCTGTTGTCATTACCTGTGCCACATTGCCCTGCTGATATTGCTCCATGCCAGATTATACAAGAAAACGAGCAGTCACGCTTTATTATTGCTGATGTAAGATGCTTGGTGTCAACAGGAGGCAAGGAGAAAGCTGGAACATATCCGGGGTACAGATACATATTCACAAAGTCGATTACTCCCGCAGAACACACTTTATTTGCCAACCCCAGATGGCTTTTTCCAAATATTGGTTAGTTTTTAATTAAAATATAAATTTGTTATTTAAAAGTTATTAAAATGCACATGGTGTTTCACCAGCAATGCACATGTTAACACGCGAATTAGCACACATAAAATAATAACTGCCAGTACATAAACATTGTTTTCCAGATAATATCCACATTATTACAACTGCCTGAGTGCAAATATTTTCGGCAAGCATACACATTAAACAACCGCCCGAGCGCAAATGTAGCAGTCAAGCATAATTAGTAAACAACTGCCCGAGCACAAATGTTTTTGGCAAGCATACATGTTATTACAACCGCCTGAGCACACAGGCAGCAGTCAAGCGTACACGTTATTACAACTGCTCGAGCGCAAATGTAGCATGTGAGCGTACATACTAAACAACCGCCCGAGTGCAAATGTAGCAGTCATGCATAATTAGTAAACAACCGCCCGAGCGCACAGGCAGCAGTCAAGCGTACACATTAAACAACCGCCCGAGCGCAAATGTAGCAGGTGAGCGTACACATTATTACAACCACCTGAGCGCACAGGCAACAGTCAAGCGTACACGTTATTACAACTGCCAAAGCGCACATGTTTTCGGCAAGCATACACGTTATTACAGCTGCCCGAGCGCATATGTTTTTAGCAAACATACATATTAATTCACCAGTCAGCACATTTGTTATTTAACAAGCCAACATACATGTTAATTCACTAGCCAGTATATATGTCATTACACAAGCTGGCACGCTTATTATTTCAACGCTCAGGCGCATGCTGTTTCATCAAAAACATACATGCTGTATTACCAGCCATTGCACATGTTGTGTCGTCGGCCAGTGAACATAATATTACACCAGCCATTGCAAAGACTATTTTTTAGACAGCGCACACATTATTTTCAAAGCCTAAAAACGTGAAAACCAGCTATTTTGGCAGACGATTTTTGCAGCGGAATCAACTTTACAGCTTAAAAAATGCCGACTTTGTCCTTTTGGCTGGGGAGTTTTTAAATTCGGGGCTTTTCTCAGCCAAAACTTTGACCAGTAGAGAATTCAGAGCGATTCCGCAGGCCTCCAGCCAATCACTGATTTTAGCCTGGAGGGGTTGGCGTGGGCTGAGCCGCCGTCGTGATTCCACGGATATCACCGGAACAGGTCTGGCCGCAGCAGGTTATTTATATCCGCACACTAAAGAACCGTCGAGCGGCTAAAGGCTGAGCCGAAGAAATCAGATTTAATCAGCGGGAAGGAAGACCACGTCCTTTATAGCGTGCAGCCTAGCATACATACTTTCAAGGTCCGTTGCAATTGACAATCTGTCTTTTTCTATACTTTTAAGGGAGGGCATTTTCGGTCCCATCTAGGTTATTTACTTCTCATCTTCAACACTACACGCATCTGGCAAATGACGGGCAACAGCAACGTGCTGGTGGTGGACAATGGCACAGGGTTTGCCAAAGTCGGGTACGCCGGGTCGAATTTCCCCGAGCATGTGTTTCCCTCGGTGGTCGGTCGTCCCATGCTGCGCGCCGAAGAAGCAACAACACTGGCGGATGTTCCGTACACTGTCAAAGACATAAACGTCGGTACTGAGGCCGCAGCTCTTCGTGCCATTCTGGACATGTCGTATCCGCTGGAAAACGGCGTGATCAAGAACTGGGAAGACATGCAACACGTGTGGGACTATACGTTCTTTGAGAAACTCAAGGTGGACCCAACTCAGTGCAAAGTTCTGTTGACGGAAGCCCCGCTCAACCCGAAGGCTAATCGCGAGAAGATGTGCGAGGTGATGTTCGAGCGGTACGGGTTCAACAGCGTGTATGTGGCAATCCAGGCGGTGCTGACGCTGTATGCGCAGGGTCTGCTTACGGGTGTCGTGATTGACTCGGGCGACGGCGTGACGCACATTATTCCGGTGTACCAAGGATACTCGTTGCCGCATTTGACGAAGCGCTTGGATGTGGCGGGCCGGCACGTGACGCGGTACCTGATTAAGCTGTTGCAGCTGCGCGGCTATGCGTTCAACAGAACGGCTGATTTCGAGACGGTGCGGCAGATCAAGGAGAAAGTGTGCTATGTGAGCTATGATTTGGACTTGGACAAGAAACTGGCGACTGAAACTACGACGATGGTGGAAAGCTATACGCTGCCCGATGGGCGGGTGATCAAAGTGGGGTCGGAGCGGTTCCAAGCGCCCGAGTGTTTGTTCCAGCCCGAGCTCATCGACGTCGAGTCCGCCGGCGTCGCCGAGCTCCTCTTGAATACTGTGCAGGCGGCGCCAATCGACATGCGCGCCGATCTGTACAAGCACGTTGTACTTTCTGGCGGCTCGTCCATGTACCCTGGCCTGCCAAGCCGTCTCGAGAAAGAGACAAAGCAGCTGTACTTGCAAAACGTACTGAACGGCGACTCGTCGCGGCTCGACAAGTTCAAGCTGCAGATCGACGACCCGCCGAACCGCCGGCATATGGTGTTTTTGGGCGGCGCGGTGCTCGCCGACGTGATGAAAGACAACGAGCAGGCGTGGGTCACCAAGCAAGAGTGGGAAGAGTACGGCCCCCGGGCGTTGCAGAAACTGGCAGTGTACGAGATGCGCGACTAGGCTTTTCTTTTATTGTCAACAATGAGTTTAATTTTTAGTCGAGGCCGGCGCAGTCCACGCTGTTGGCATGCGACGGCTGTGTGTGGCCGGCCATCGATGACTCGACAAACGCATATATGCGTTCGGGAATCAAGTCTGGCTTGGGAGTGTCTATGGCGGATCTGCGGGCCATATTTCCTTCGTATTTGCCTGGATTATCTACCATGCGCGTTGTGACATCCATACGCACCACTGACTCCAACAACCTCCGATAATACCTGCGCACGGACCGGGCTTCCGGTACTTTGATCCACACCCGCTCCCATTCTTCTACAAGCTCCATAGTGTGTGCGTCCGAGCACGCGAGCCTGGCGGCGCTTACAATGGTGCCGGTGTTGGCGCGGTCTTCAAGCATAGTCATCGTAGATGCGTCGATGGGCGGAAGAAGGCGGTGCTGGATGCGCGCCCAGTGTGCGTCTTGTGCTTTGGCGATGTTGAGCGGGTTGGTGGACTTGAGTGCCTCGGAGCTGACTGTGAGTTTGTCGCGGCCCAGTTGGTAAGAAGCAAGTGCAAAAAACGCTGGCCGGTATTTTTCAACTTCATGTAGTGTGCCAAACACTTGTTCGCGCCGTCCAATACCCACCGTTGCCTACATGGATTAAATTAGTAAATTGTTATATATTATCTGCTATTTTATATCCGTACGTACCTCAAGCATTATTGGCTTGCGCGGGCCTTTCCGCCCATACCCGTACTCCAACACGCTTATAACATCTGTAAACACGCCTTTGTTGGCACGTTCCAATAAATGCAATGCCGTAGTTGATTGAGTAAGCTTTTTCCGGGCTCTTCCCACATCGCTGTCGTGGAGGTTTGTGCGGAACTTTTGTTTGGCGTATGTTTGGATAAACTCTCGCGTTGTGTCGTCAAAGAACATTCGTGCGTTTTTCAAAATGCCTCTGTACACAATCATTACTTGGGCGCGGGTCGGCGCCCTCGTGCATTCTTGTTGCGTGCGTAGTAGAAACTCCATATAGCTTTTATTAAATTTTTTTGTTTTACTTTAATAATATATGGATAATTTAATAGAGTATGGGTTACGCGTGTGCCAACACCATATACTCGTCAGTCGTGCGCTCTTTGTGTCCATACGCAAACGCCATGCCTTTCTTGATATGCGGCGCGCACTTTCCCAGCTGCTGCGACCCATCGTACATTGCTTTGGCCACATACAACGGCTCGCCCGTCTCCTCGTGTCCGGCATCCACCGGCTTAAATCCTTGCACCGACAACGCGCCTTCTTGCTTGACCCACCGCAGCTTGCTTGCGTCGCCACATAGTACTTGGTACTCGCGGACGTTTACTTCTTTGTGGCCCCAGCCGATGCTGCAGCCGCCGTCTTGGATGTGCTGCCCGGCTTTTCCGGGGTGGAGGCCGCCTTTGTACATGGCGCGGGCGACGAAAAGGGGAGTTCCGTCTTTCTCGGTGCCGCCTTGGACTGCGCCCGAGGGGATGAAGCCGTCGGTGGCGGTTACCCAGTGTGTGCCAGTGTTTTGGGCTGGGCGTTGTTGCTGGCCAGGTCCAGGGCCTTGCTGTCCTCGTTGTCCTTGCTGCCCTTGCTGTCCGTAGCCGCCGGGTCCGCTGGGTCTTCCAGATCCTTGTTGTCCAAATCCACCGGGTCCTCCGGGTCCTTGCTGCTGTCCATATCCACCAGGGCCGCCAGGTCCTTGCTGTCCACCAGGTCCTCCTTGTGGCGGACGCATGCTAAACCCTCCAGGTCCAGGCCCGCCTTGGTTGTACCCGCTCTGCCCTGGTCCTCCAGGTCCTCCAGGTCCTTGTTGATTTCCAAACACCATACTGTCAAATACTAATATAAAGCTTTAAACGCTACAAAAAGATTTAGTGATGCTTTTCTTCAACCCTTGGACCCTGATATCCTTTTATACTCCAAACATCTAGCATATGTTCTCACAACGTCTTTGCCCTAGTCCGCTATGCACTAGCTCATTCGGAGGCGCATTTGCACAATAACGACATACATACGTCACACCTTGGCACATTACCATGTGAACAGGGAAAAGGGATTATTCAAATCAAATGTCTATTGAGCTTGGTTCTCGCGGTACTTTTGCCACTGCATTTGCTGCTCGAGTGCTGCTTGTGTCTGGTCGACCAAGAAAAACGGCCTCACCCGTTTCGCAAACGGACTGCGCGGAAAGTCCATATCCTCTTTGTCCAGCGCTACAGCAATGTGCCGCCGTCCTTTCTTGACACGGTCATCCACATATACTTTTACGTATCCAGGCTGCGTGGCAAAAAGAGTGTGGTCCTTTCCCATGCCGACGTTTTCTCCTGCGTGGAACTGTGTGCCGCGCTGGCGGACAATGATTTGGCCGGGAATTACAAACTCATTTTGCTGTTTTTTGAAACCAAGGCGACGACCGATTGAGTCACGGCCGTTGCGAGACGAACCGCCACTTTTTTTGGTGGCAAAACGCACTTGGTTGTAAAGAACCGACGGCGTGGAGCCAGACGTCGAAAACACCGAGCGGAACATTATAACTAATTGGAGAAACAAAGGATTCGATAAACAAAAAAAGTTTGAAATTCAAGAAAAGATAAAAATGATTGTGATCACGGATGATCAAAAGTATATGCGCAGTCCAAAAGTTGTTCAATAATTCTTTACCTTTCTGTACTAATTATCATACAATATATGCCGATTATAAACAAGTTTAGCGCAGACACCACGGCGGCCAACGTCGACCCCGCCTCGGTGCTGTTCAAAGCGCGAGCAACAAACATCCGCCCCCTGGTAAACATGCTACGCTCTATATTTTTTCGCAACCGCGTCTCGTGCGCAATCAACTCTGGCGGCATCGTGTTCACGGTGGAAGAAGCCAGCTCCACCGTAGCACAAGCTTATGTACGCACTGAGCTTTTTGCTACATTTTCGTACAATGTACAACTGGCGCACGAGCAAAACAGAGGGCGGACAGACAGTCAAAATGAGGAGGGCGAGGAGACTGTGCATGTGGTGCTGCCCCTCGATGTGCTGCTCGACTGTTTGATGCTGTTTTACGGGCCAGCTAGCACAGCTGCGGGAGTCACAACAGGAGCGCTTACTGGCAGCTCGGGTGACTTGCGCGGGGCGACGACTGCGCATATAGCGTTTAATGGGCTGGGGACTGACTTTGAACTCATGCTCGAAGAACGCGGAATTATATCTGTCTGCCGCATGGCTACGTTTGAGCCCGAACCAACCACCGATCTCGACTTTGCGTCCTCTCCCGTCACCCAGCAGCTCATCATCCGGTCCGAATGGCTTCGAGACGCATTCAACGAGCTCGACCCCACAAGCGAAACCGTCGGCATCTCAATGTCTCCTTCCCGCCCATATTTCCGTATTTCTACTACGGGCGACACAGGGAGTACGGAAATGACATACTCAAAGGACGAGCACTTGGATTCGTTTTTTTGTAGCGAGGAGCACGAGAATTGGTACAAACTGGCGCAGATCCAACGGTGCAAGCATGCGTTGTCGTTGTCGGACAAGACAAAAATTAGGGTGAACCAGAGGGGGTTTGTGTCGTTTCAGTTTATGATACCGACAGATGCTGACGTGTCGTTTGTTAATTTTTTGTTTGCGCCGCAAAGTGTGCCTGATGAGCTGTAGTTTTTAGTGCCCATACTAATCGGGCTTTTGATCACACGTTTTAATAAACAAATCGCAAAACAGCCGAATATTTCATATTGATTTGGTTCTTTTTCAGTGTTACGAGTTTCTGCATTACGCGCACCCACAAACAACTATATCAACCATGTCGACGTCCCGCAGCTCCAAAATGACGGGCCTGCTCAACCACCGGCTGCGTCTCACCCTCGCTGACACGCGTACAATGTCCGGCCAGATGCTCGCCTTTGACAAACACATGAACCTCGTCCTTTCCGACTGCGAAGAGTTCCGCACCATAAAATCAAAGTCCAGCGAAGCAAAGCAGATTAAGCGGTCGTTGGGCCTGGTTATATTGCGCGGCGAGTGCGTTGTTAGTATAAGTGTAGATGGACCGCCGCCCATGCAACAACGGGCAAAGCAGACAGGAGGACCGGGCGTGGCACGGCCGGCCGGACGAGGTATGCCCGTGCCGGTGCCAGGGATGCCGCCGGTGGGGTTGGCGGGACCGGTCAGGGGAATGGGCGGCCCGGCGGCGAGCATGATGATGCCTGGCCCGGCCATTGCTGCAGGGCCCGTGTCGTTTGCGCGTCCGCACGGAATTCCCGGGGCTCCGCTTGGGTTCCGCCCGCCGATGCCGCCGCCAGGGTTCCGGCCCCCGATGCCGCCGCCTGGCATGGGTCCGCCCGGAATGGCCCCGCCAGGATTCCCGCCCGCTGGCTTCCAGCCGCCGTACCCCCGTCCTCCCCACGGTCCCAACTAGCTCTTTAAAACAGGGTATAGTAGAAAACAAATAAAACAAACTCAATAAATGGGCGTATAATTGTTGATCTTGTCCTTTTGCTGCTGCGAAATACACTCTGCGATCCACACAACATTCCGAATCTCTTGTTCCTTCAGTCTCAGCCACGCGTAAAACACGCCATAGTGGAACTGCTGCTCAAAAGAGTCCTTGTTGTACTGCACCTCTTTGATGAAAAAGCGGTCCTCGAGCGACAGTTCGTTGCCGCCGGCGCCGCCGCTCGACGCATTGAGGTTGACACCCACGACCATTGACTTGTACTCGCTGTACTGCTCCAAAACGGCTTTTACTTGGTCCATGTCGTCCACGCGAGCCAAGCGCATTTGCGCCTCGGGGTACATGTTGCCCAGTCGCGGGTACAGCTTGGCCCGGTCGTCTTTCGACAGCTCTGTGCCAAACGAATTAATGGTGATGTTGACTGTGCGCCGGTCGGCCTCGAACCGCAGAATCTCGCCCATAACGGACGATGTGGGGTCGCCTAGTTGCATACAATATGCGTAAAAGTCTTCCAAATATGCCTTGTGCAGCGTGTTGCGGATAATCTCAATATTCAGCTCATTTAAATCCTCCGCCGATAAGCACTCGCGAAAGTACGCGGCTAGGGGCGAGTCTACCAGCACAGTGCCATACAACTCTTGCACGGTGGTGGCCACGCATAGTGCGGGCATGCTGTCAAAGAATCCCAGAGGGTGGCATTTTTCCAATAGATCGTGCGTGTCGCGCTCGTGGAGCGTGCCGGTGATGAGCAGAATGACGTTGTCGATCATATAGCCGTAGGTGATGTAGTCGAGGAACTTTGAAATGGGCTCGGCGGCGTTTTGCTGCAAGTACTGGAACTCGCCCACAAGGGCGTCGGTGCACCGGGCGGAGAGGGTTGAGGTGGACATTGGAGAGGGTTCGTTCTGCAGAAACGTCGAGTAGTCGGTGGTCGCCAGCTGCAGCTTCAGGTCGTCCATTGTCTCGCATTGCGTCAGATTGAGGTACTGCGCGCCGCTAATCAGCCCATCCCGGTAGCCGCGCACAATGCCCTCGAGGTACCCTGCATCTGCGTTAAAGTATATTTCATTCATTTCCTATTTCTCAAGCTATACAAGTAAAAATAAGGAAGCCAAAATAGTGCATATTGCCACTTTCTATATATGCACGCTGTGATCAAATCAACACCCCTTATCAACATTTTTTCTGTGGGTTTTGGCTCTTCTTGTGCTTTTCTCATTTGCATTTATTTGGGTCAAGATTAATAAACACGAATGGTGGGCGTATACGACCTTTGCGCGCGCGTGCAGAACGGGTTCCGGGCACGGCTCGGCCGCATTGCAGTGCCTGAGACCAAGCTGAATCTTGCAGTCTCCCGCGTTCTATACAACCAAGGCTTTGTGTCGTCTGTCACTCGAGGAACGCACCTGGGTCCAGACGAGTCGTATGTGCCGACAACCAACCTTAACGTTGCTGAGCGGCGGCTGTGGCTGTCGCTAAAGTACTACCAAGACTCTCCGGTGCTGCGCAAGATGCGGTGCATATCCAAGCCGTCGCGGAAAATCAACTGCGACGCCAACCAGTTCCGGACGCTTGCGGCGGGCCAGGCGTGGAGCATCGTCAAGGGCGTCAACCCCGGAGAGATCATAATCGTGTCCACGACGCGTGGAGTTATGGAAATCCAGGACGCTGTGCGGCACGGCATAGGCGGCAACCTTTTGGCTCGGGCAAACTAGTCTTTCTTCTCAGTTACATACACTTTATGATTTTACCCCCTTTTCCTTTCTATTGAATTTACCGGGGCGTTTTAGTTTGCAATGGCATTGCTGAGCGTCGCCGAAATTGACGCGCTGTTTAAACGAGTCCGCATCTCGCTGCACATTCTCGATGCGCCGTTTCGGCTGGCCACAGAACCGGAATCCAGTTCGTTGCATAAATGGGCGGCTCGGGATATTGTTGGCGGGCGTCCGGCGCGACGGTTCTTGTACCATGGAGAGCGTGCGCAGGCGTTTATAGTAGCGACGATTCCGAATTTCGACTCGGTGCGCTGGTCGCTCGCCACGTCGATGAAGCGCACACATGCGCCTGAGCTGAAACACGGCGAGTTGGCGCTGTCTCGACGCGAGGCCGAACAGTTCTTTACGCTCTTGAGGTTTGCAGTCACTGCGTTTTCGGCAAAGACTGTGCCGAGCAGCGGGAACAGCAGCCCGGCGATGCAGCGCACTCCAGCATCGGACTCGGCAAACATGGTACATGATGCAGCGAAGCTTGCTAATAGCGGACCGCACAAAGTGACGAGCATGGCCAGTACTGCGTCGTTCTCGGCGCAGGTGGATCCCGCAGTGTTGAATGTCGGAGCTATTGATAAGCTGGACACAGGTGCGTGGTGCTGTGTGTACCCGTTTTCTATGCCTGTGCCGGCTGTAAACGACGCTTCGGGACAGCTCACAGATACAGCGCTGATGCTCGAGGTTCGCACGACGTGCTTGAGTCCGTCCAGCTTGATGACCTCTCCGTTGGGCCGGCTGGAGACGGCCAGCGACGTTGTCGACGACCGGGCAGCACAGCTGGAGGATTTAGCTGTTCGGCTGTCGACTGAAATCCGGGCGCATGGCGAGAACTTTGGGTCGCAGTTGTTTGGTCCCGAGCTAGACAATCTACAGAAAGATCCAGCACAGATAGAGTCAGCTGTGGCGCGGAGGATGGTTCAGATACTGGTGGCGACGCGGCCTGTTGTGGATATCAGCACGCGGGTTGTGGGACTGCCGACCGGATCAGGAGCCAAAGTTGCCCTGGTTGAAGTCTCGGTACACTGTGATTCGTCAGCAACGTGTGCCAGCGGGCTGGCGCTGGAGTCGGTCCAGCTGCGATCACCGGACTGGCATGTAGAGTCATTGGCTGCGCACTCGCCAGCGCTGCCATATGATCTAGAGCCTGGGTGCAACTGGACATTGGTGTTCAAGGCTAGCTCGTTGCGCGACTCGGCTCGCGGCGACGTCCTAGGTGGTTTGAAGCTGCTGAATGCAAAAAGTTTGCTGGAATCGGGCACACGGGGAGTTGGGCCTGTTGGTCGATGTGCGGGGTTGTCGGCCCATATATGCATTGGATCACGGACTGCCGCTGCTCCCAAAGCTGGAGTACTGGAAATCAGCCATTTTATTTCAATATCCTATCAGACACTGGCACCGGCTGTGTCGGCACTATCAGATGGCGCGACATACATTCCGTCAGACGTTGATGGCGCGCATGCCATGGGCTCAGCTCCCAGCACACGATCAGGCCGGTCGTTGGATGTGCATGCACCAAACCACCGGTTCACAATGGAAGCGCGTCGGTCACTGGCCAGAGACGGTGCCGCCTCACACAACTTTGGCCATACAAAGACAGTGTCGCTTGATATTGCCGGACAAACGCTGGCGCGCAAGTACTCGCTGGCCAATCCGTCAGGCCGGCCGCAGCTGGCTGACTCGATCCTTATGCATGCAGGCGAGAGAGGACGCCTGGGCGTGGCCGATACAGGCCATGTACTGCCTCAGCGGTCGCGGGCTGTCACAACAGCGGCGCATCTGCACCGGCCACAAAGTCCAGTATCGACAATCCAATCGATATCAACCGGTCTAAATGTACCGAGTGAGCGGCTCTCGTCAGACATGGACCGGGAGTCACTGCGACGGCGGCAATCGAGCGTGCACACTGCGATTGGACACGAACGTCAAGGTGAAAAGCTGGTGCTGGGAGCGATTGATATTACGTTTAATGTGCCGCCCACGGCAGGCCTGGGCGACGAAATATACGTGCATATGCACTTGGTCAACAACACGAGCATGTATTTTACTCGGCTGTGTGTTGTAGATGATCCGCCAGTTACGGATCCCGAGGAGCCTCAAATGGTCAGTCCAGCGGTTACTCGTGGTCTAATACCTGTTGAATACGCAACTACGGTTCCGCCACTTTCTCCGGGCGGATCAGCGGTTGTGGTGCTAAAGTATACGGCAGCAGCACCACAGTTTCATGCGATTGGTAATCTGCGTCTAGTTGACCATGATGCTGATGACGCCAAACTCCTGGCCATTGTCGAAGCGCCTTTTGTTATTTATATCCACGAGTCCAGCTAAATTATTAATTCATAAAGTATAAAGAACAGAAAGAGGATCAGTGCTGTCCAAATATCCAAAATCAACAAATGTTTTCTCCTTTTTTACTCTTTGGCCATGTGGACAACTGGGCGGATGCAGCTCGGGCTGTGCATCGCCTCAAGTCCCTTGTTAATATCGTCCAGTGCAAACTCATTGGTAACATAGTCGTCAATGTTGAGCTTGCCGTCCACATACATTTGGACAAACTCTGGGATCTGTGTCCTTCCCTTTACGCCGCCAAACGCCGAGCCCATCCACACACGCCCCGTAACCAGCATAAACGGCCTCGTACGCACTTCCTGGCCACTAGCCGCCACACTAATAATAACACTCTTGCCCCATCCTTTGTGGCACGACTCGAGCGCCGCACGCATAACATCCGTGTTGCCGCCACTGCACTCGAACGAGTAATCGACGCCGCCGTCAAACGAGTCAACAATGACTTGCTGAATGGGTTTGTCGTCAAAGTCCCGGGGGTTGATAAAGTCGGTTGCGCCAAACTTTTTGGCCATTTCGAATTTCGTGGGGTTGATGTCGATGGCGATAATTGTACGAGCTTTGGCAGCTACGGCGCCCTGGATGACTGAGAGTCCGATGGCGCCGCAGCCAAACACCGCCACCACGGCGTCTTTTTCGACTTTGGCCGTGTAATTGACAGCGCCCCAGCCTGTCGGAATTCCGCACCCCAAGAGACACAACCGGTCGAGTGGCGCGCTTGGATCAACCTTGGCGCACGAGATTTCGCACACGACTGTGTACTCGCTGAAAGTCGATGTTCCCATATAGTGGTATATGGGTTGGCCACGGCACGTAAACCGCGTCGTGCCATCGGGCATCTCGCCGCGGCCTTGCGTCTCACGAACGACTGAGCACAAGTTGGTCTTGCCGCTCGTGCAGAACTTGCATTTTTTGCACTCGGGCGTGTACAGGGGGACTACGTGGTCGCCGGGCACAACGCTTGTTACGCCGGGGCCTACTGACTCTACCACACAGCCGCCTTCATGCCCAAAAATGCATGGGAATCGGCCCTCAGCGTCCTGTCCGGATAGCGTGTACGCATCTGTGTGGCAAATTCCTGTTGCCACAACCTTTAGCCGCACCTCACCTGCCTAAAATGCAAAATGTACTTTAAATACCATACTCAAATGTCAAACACGTGCAAAAAGTCTATGCGTACCTTTGGTGGAGCAACCTCGATTTCCTCAACGCCTATTCACAGACATTATTTGAGCTTTAGTATCTGTAAAGTGCGTATATGACTGGCACAGAGACTTACTAAGCGGTTTGCCGGCTTCCCAGGCAACGGCGGCCTTGCACTTGATGGGCTACACAGTATGTTGCTGTTAATAAAAGCCGTAAATCGGGCTGTAGTATTAAAGTGCTAGTTACTGCTTTGAAGCGTTACCTTTCCTTCAAACGACATTGCTCTTTTTTGTTGTTGAATTCAAGAGTAATAGAGTAATAGAGTAATATTAAAGAGCGGGAAAAGAAAAGCGGGAGAATGCGCATGTTTTCTTTTAGATCAAATGCCTGACGATTGTCAATGAGGGTTAGGGTCGTTTAGTTGGCCATATGGTGATCAGATTTGACTATCTACTACTACTACTTGCAAAACATATTACCTAGTTATTATAGATAACCGTAAGCATAGCCGCCATGCATATTGGCAAATATGAAAAGAATTGAACAAGCACAAATTTTTTTTGCTTCTCTGTCCTTATTTAAACATACATTTTTAAACAATTGTCTACACAAAATATGCTTGCTGGAGCGGGTTTCTTGACGGTAATTGGGCTTACCCTAGGTAAATCTTGTTAAACAAAGATGGCGTATATAACACACAAGGTTAACTAACTCAATAAGCTGGTGTAGCGCATGCGGTGACCATGAACACTGCGCTCGAGCACGTTGGGTTTTTGCTGGGCCTGGCCAACGGATGCACAGTACTGGGCGCAATCATCCTTCACCATTTCACCAAATCATTCGGCCACTTGAACGGCATGCTGCTAATCCACTTTCTCGCCAGTGTTTCCACAGGCCTCTTTTGGTTTAACGTCACAACCTTTAACCAACTGACTCTTTTCACCGCCATGTTCTCCATGTCAGCCGGCTCGCTTGTTCCCATGTATCCGTTAGGCCAGCTCGAAAAGGGCGACAAGGACAGCTGGTTGTTGGGCGGAACCCAAATTATCAAATGGATGGGGCTTACGACCGCTGTTGGTTTTCCGATCATTAAAGTGTTTTACATTGACTGGGTGAGCGCGTATCTCACCACTCTGTGGATCAAGCCGGGAATTGCTCTGGTTGCAATGGGCTATATTTCGGCTACTGTTGGTCTTACTGTCTTGCGCTTTTCATTGTCGCCGCATCTAAAGGCAAGATTGTAGTGCTTGTAATGGCGCAGTGTTTTTTCTTCTTTTTCTTCTTTTTTGATTATTGATTTTTTTCTTTAATGCTAATTTGCTTACTATATGTGCAAACAATTAAAAAGGTTTCGGAATTTCCATAGAATCTTCGCTGGTAGCTTCAATAGAGTGCCAAGTATCCGATAGACTTGGCACGCCAATGCCAAGCTCACAGGAGCTATTTTCTGTACAATGAGATTCTAAATCCGGGTCATACAATAAAACCCTGTAAAACTATTACTGATTGTCTCTAGAGTGGCGATGCTTAAATCCGTGCAGTGCTTTTCTTCTTTATTTTTTATTTTTTAAAAACGCATGTAGTGTGTGTGGCTGGATGTTTGGGGCTTTTATATGTTTTGAATGTCTTTTGCCAAATAAAGTCTAAATAATGTTGTTTACTAAAAATGTTTTTTAAACAGGGGTTTGGGAGCGCAACAAGCCACAAGTAAATTCGGAATTTCCCTCTATTGAATAACGTTTGGATTTTCAAAACAGTATTAAGAATTTAAGAAAATTTAAACATTGCCGCTTTAGGGATAATGGCGTTTTGTTTCTTTTGTGTATGAGATATGTTTCCGTGTCCCACAAGGCAGTCTCGTGTATGATGAGCAACAATGCACTCATCGCTTGATTTGCGGCTTAACCTTTTCTGTTTAAAAATACCGCGCATGTATTAAATTAGATTTCATGTGACATATACAGAAGCGGACTATTATCAGCCAATAATGAAATGCATTAAAAAGACAGCTCGGTGGCATGGGTGCATTTGTTTGTGATTGGAGTAGGGCGGGAAAGGCATAAGCTTAGCCGCCTGCATTGGCATCCAATTTCACAAGCATACTTTGTCAAATTCTTGTATAAACCATATCTTGCATATGCAGATATTGTACGCACGTCTGGATTTACAAGGGATTCGCACAATAGCAAAGGTAAAAGAAAAATACATCAGCTGGTGTTCTTTAAAACTCAACTGTACAATTGACAAAATAATAATAATAAATTTGTTTTTTTTTTTCTATACACAATATAATGTCGGACAAGAACTAATAATGTCAGATACTATGCACCGTGCCGGATTTTTATTCAATCAGGTTTTATTGCGGCCATGGCAAATCCTAAATTATTCTTATTTAAATAAAAAGCCAAACAGTGAACAGGTACGCATTCGTGGTGTTTAATACTTGTTCTCCCCACCCCCACAAAATGGAATCCCTAAATGCCGGGTACATGCACGCGGCAAGCTGCACGTACATGCTCTTACCCGCGGCTCACAATGAATATAAAGTGCAACTGCGGATGTTCTATTCAGTGTTTGTCTTTAGGATATCGCTTTGCTGCACAGTACATCTGCCGCCCATGGGCGTTGGATCTTACAAACAATAAAAGGACAATAATGGTGTTCTTTTGGCGAATGGATATGAGTGGGCGATCCAAAGGACCGGGATTGAGGGTACTCTATTCCAAGATGCAATTTCTTTTATTGATTAGGCCAGCTATAAGCTAGGATTACAGCTGCACGTTTTATTAACATGGGCCGGATTGGCAGTCCGACAAGCCTAGTGTTCAGCGATCGATTTGCACATCTAATGAGGCTTTCTACTTTATCATGAAATGGGGGCAATCCAAATGTTGTTTTGGTAATTTCGGGCTTTCTTACCTCCGAACAGGCGATTGAAAATAGCAAATAATTGGCAAAGGTGCTGTGAAAATCACGAGGGGAAGACACGACGTGCAGTGAAATGCCAATTAAGCTTGACGTGCAAAATTGCCGCTTTTGGGCAGATGTGAATTTAACAAGAGGCGAGAAGCCACTCCCTTTTTCTCTTGCCGCAATTGCGGGAAATGGAGGCGGAGTTGGGAAGGACACAAACATGAACTGGCTTGCGTGGCCTCCCCTCGTCAGACTGCAGCTACCGAGTGAAGGAGAGCAGGGGTGGCCATGGCCCTCCCGGGGGTTGTGCGGGCAGCAGGGACAATAATGCTAGATTGACAACCTGGTTGATATACGGGCAGCTCCTCCCCCCTCCTCCATTCCTTTCTGATATTAGAGTACAATAACAATGGGGCTGCTGTTTTTTTTTCTTTTTGCTGTCACTGTATGTGGCTGTGTCTAAGGCACATCGGGCTGCGAGGTAGATACAACTGCAACACGAAAAAGCTTTCCGTTTTGCTGCACGGCTTTATTGTCGCTGCCATGTTGCGTGCCCGCATACACTGTTTTTGTTCTTGTTCCTGGGTGCTATGGATGTTAAAAAAGCTACACCCCTGCTCAAGCTAAATCTTTTTTAGGCTGCATGGAAAAAGGGAGCACCTGGGGGGTCGCTAGGGGGTGTTGCGGCGCTGGCCCAGCCTTCAGCGACTATTTAAGTTGCTCCGCCGGCACCGGCCTCGCAGAAACACCATCTTTTTCCAGCATACATTTCCCATTACCAATTTTGAGGAATCCTGTCGCTTTGATAGAAATAGACTCGAGATTCTTGTCACTCGTTCACTTTCCAGCCATTGTTTTAAAAGAGGTTAATTACCTTGTTTTTTCTTTCTTTCGTGTATTTTGCATCCTGATTCTATAATGACCGAGACGTACCACGGATTTATTGATTCTGCTTACGATGCGCTACTGATATTTGAGGCATGCTGCCTTGGGCTGCTGCCACGCGTGCCACGGCGGTTCACTGATCGCGAGCGACAGACGATCCGCTCTGGCGCTGTATACGTGTGGGACGAGGAGGAGACGGGGATGCGGCGATGGACGGATGGGCGAACATGGTCGCCGTCGCGAGTTCACGGATGCTTCCTAATATACTACGAACTGGAGGGCCGGCGGCACCAGTTTGTCAACCGCAACCAGAGTGCACGCGGAAGTGCTCGTGGGTCGCCGCAAGGCCATGCGGAGAAATCACCGCTTCATGTATCCTACGATCCCTGCCCGCCCAATGTCATGCAAAAGGAACAGGGTCTCATCAAGAAGGCGCTGTCGCTCTGCACAAACGACAAGCGCAAGGTACATCTTGTATGCTACTATTCGCGCGAGGATGTCGAGAACGGGTGCCTGACGTCGCCGACCAATGACCCGCGCTTTGCCGGCATCCAGGTATATGAGGACCGGTATCCTGAACTCGGCAATGGGTCTGGCCGTTTCGACCGCTATGGCGGCGGCCGCTCGCGTTCACTGGCCAGCTCGCGTCAGTGGCGGCAGATCTCGGACACTTCTGGACAGCAGCCATCAGCCTATGCGCGTCCACGCCCGTACCGCACCGAAGTCTACAAATATCCTAGTTACGGGCCTTATGCCGGGCCTGTGCGCCATGTCAACGTCGCTGCATCAGTGCCGCCTTATGGCGTGATGCAGTCGCCTGAAGAGTATCCACGGTATCCACCACAGCCTGTGTGGCAGCACAGCGAGCCGCCCGCAGTGTACAATGTGCCATATGACACCGGGCCGCGTCGGAGCTCGCAAGTGGCGCCGACCGAAGCGGCGATTCATTCAGGGTGGATTCAGGCATCGGAGCCGCCGTCTCAAGTTCCGGCCCAGGCCATTACGCTACCGCATTCACCGTCGGCCATCCGGCTGCCGTCAATCGAGAATCTCAGCGCAGGCGCTGCACAAAAGCAGCCGCATGCATCAAAGGGCGAGACACGGATGACCAGCGAGGATGTTCGGCAGCTGGCATCCCTGCGCATGAGTCTCCACCATTGGGGATAACATTTATTTTCCTTTTTCCTTTTTTGTTTAATGTGGCGCTACTGGAAATAAAAGGAATTACATGTTGTCCAAAATAGCTGCAGCCGAAATCCGACAGCGAGTATCGTTTAGTGATGGTCGCTGGTGGGAATTGGGAATTGCGGCGCAAGTGACGTTTGCCGTATCAAAGAGATAAGGTTTTAATTTTTTTGTAACGACTTTTGCTATATTTGTTGGTTGTGGCCAGTGGCCGGTCACATGCTGGAAAATGGGGAAAGGGTGGGAAATGTAAATCTTTAGTGGTTGGACTCGTGGCCCGTGCTCATGAGTCCCGCTCATCCATCCGGCCCATGTGCGCTTTAGATCTTTCTTCTAACTTTTAACTTTTGCTCTATTTTGCACTCTTACAATATGAACTCTGATATAAATGAGGCATCGCCATTGCTTTCGGATCAACTCAATGCACAGCACCATGTCATTACTTATGAAACAGCTGACCACCAGCAGCCCATGGATAGCTTGATTCGTCGTAGAAGCAGCGCTAGTTTGTCACGTAAGCTAAAAAAAGAATTGTCTGAATACAAAGCCACGCTTTCTTTTTTGCTTTTCGTTGTTTTTCCTTTTGCCTGTAAATTAGTCGTGAATTTGTTGCTAAACTAGAGTAAAACGATTAATGCGCGTTGGACGGTATATAGGCTGGAAGGGCTATGTCGAAGCAGTAAAATCTTCACAGGCGATTACAGCACTACCAGCGATTATCCTCGCCGTCAGCATCGCACATTTGCCGGTTCCCGAGGGTCTAACCGACACAAGTATGCGGTTACTCGGCGTATTTGCAGGGTAAGTTGCGCAGCGAAATATTCAAATTGGTTATGGTCACTAAGCAATATAATTACACTCGGCATAGGGTAATCGTGGGATTGTTGACAGCTGACTATGACATGTCTGTTATACTGGCAGCGGCGCTACTCGTGCTGACGCTGACTAAAAGCTTTATGTGTACGACAGCGAGCGGACACAGTATTGAATGTGACAGATGTAAAACCATGTATCGCGGCGACGGCGGACATTGGCACGAGTACACTTGCGATCCAATAGGCGGCAGCTTTGAGGTTGCCATTTCGGGGTTCTCAAACAAAGTTTCGTGGCTGGTGTTTTGTGCGTTCCATATTGGCAAAGCAGTCGAGAAAACAGGGTTTGGTAAACGTGTATCGCTAGCACTTGTCGGGTCCATGGGTCAGTCGGCACTTGGAATTGGATACGCAGTGTGTCTGGCCGAGCTGATTTTGGCACCATTCATTCCATCCAATACGGCACGCGGCGGCGGAATTGTCTACCCAATTGTAGAGTCTGTCATTGCGTCGCTAGGCGTTGATCCACACATTGGCGAAGACCCCGTAGGCGGGTTTCTGTCGTTTGTAGCAGCAAGCGCTAACCTGATATCGTCGTCCTTGTTTGTCACTGGAATGGCCGGAAACCCAATTGTAGCGAGCAAGGCGGCAGACATATTTGGCATTGAGTTTGGGTTCTCCGAGTGGGTTATTGGCGCCAGTGTGCCAGCATTGCTGATCATGCTTCTGCTACCGCCGTTTGTCCACATTTTGCTACGACCTAAGCTCGATTTCACCAATCTTTCACAAAATATTCGCCGCCAACATCATGCGCTGGGCGCCATGTCTGATCAGGAATATCGGCTATGTGCGACACTGCTCACATGCTTGGTCTTGTGGGTCGGCACCCCGTACTTTGGAATTGACGCTACAGTTGTTGCGTACATGGCAATTGTTATTCTAATTCTGCTAAACGTGCTGACATGGAGCGATGTGGTCAAGAACCACAAGGCGTGGGACACGTTCTTTTGGCTGGCCTCGTTTATTGTCCTGGCCGAGCAACTAACCGCACTTGGAGTCACCGACTGGATCGGCAACTCTCTCTCGCGATCACTTCACAACGCTTCGCCGCTCGTCTGCACAATATCGCTGTCTCTGGCGTATTTCTTCTCCATGTACATGTTCTCGTCCATCTCGAGCCACGTGGTTGCATTTGCCGGCCCGTTCTTTGCTGCTGGCTATGTACTGGGTTGCCCGCCAAAGCTGTTGACTATTTTGGTTGCTTTGTTCAGCTCGCTGGCCGGCATTCTGACTCCGTTTTCAACTGGTTCGGTCGCCATATATGCCTCTCAGGGCTATATTTCTCAGCCCAAATGGTTCATGTTTGGCCTGCTGTTCTCTGTTCTCAGTCTCGTAGTTGTATTTACCGTTGGCTTGATTTGGTGGAAGATTATCGGGTGGTATTAGACTAATATAGTTTTGTAATATGCAAAAGCATGGGTTTACTGTCCTGACGTCATAATGAAACGTTTTGCAAAGTGTTAGGAATGATTGATTGTGGAGTGCATTTTCATGGATTTGGTTTAATATATAAGAATGATGGAGATGTCAAAGTGGCGATCAAGATCCCTTTTCCATCTTTTTCTTTACACGTTCTTTTTGGCATAGTAACCTGTTGGTTTATCTTTTTAATTTGTAGACATCTCGCGAGTTCTACAAATTAGCTTGGAAAACGTTAGTCGGTGTGGTAGCGAAGAGGTCAAACGCGTTAGGCTTAAGCCCTAACCCCGTAAGGGTTCGTGGGTTCGAACCCCACCCGCACCATCTTTTGATGCAGCCACATCTTTTGCTAGAAACGATGTCTTTTGGATCCGGCGGTTCAGACGGTACATTTGACCCAAAAACCAACATAAAATGATGTGAGGAAGCATGGTTTTAATATGCGGCGGTATCTAGATTTTATCAGTGATTCTTTTTTGACATCCCCTCCAGAAGCTCGGTTCAGTGAACGGGGGGATAAAGATATGACGAGGTAAGTTATTTGATCAAGTGTGTTTTTTATTTCATTCAATTAGACAACTTTATACTTTTGCATCACAGCAATGGAAAGGGCGGCAGCTTGGCATGGTGACCCTAGAAACATCCAGCTCTTTGATTTGGGGCACTAGTGACACAACTTTTCAGTGTGCGAATCTTCTGTGTGCACAGCTCTTTCCGTGCGCAGCTCTTTGGTGCGCACAGCTATTTTACGCGTTGCTTTTCTGTGTGCCGTACATGTGCCTATATATATTGCTTGGTTTTGTATATAAAACTTTCAATTTTACAACTAGTTATATCATCAAATTATTTCCAATATAATGCACATTATGTTTAACATACTATATATAAACATTTATAGTCGCTAAGCATAGTAGAGCTATGTATCACTATTGCACCACATTACTAGAGTACAGTGTGTCAAAAATATTTACCTCGTAGAGAAGTTTGCCAACAAGTTGTGCACTGCTAGATCCACGCATGGAATAACCATAGAACAAAAAGCGGTGAACAATAGGACCATATGCCAAAATACCCACAAACCACTAGAAACATGTACTGCTAGAGCCGTGTACTGCTAGAGCTGCACACCAAAGAGCTGAATGCCACCAGAGCCGCAGTTCATAGAGCCACAATGGTAAACTGCCGTTCTTTTCATTATTGTAATGTAAACTGGCATAAACTGCTAATTTGAGCAGGGGCACCACTGTGTTAACATAACATTTTGTCGTCGATGGAGTAGGTTTTATTACTTGTAATTGCAAAAACAGCAGTGCTTGTGTAGAAACAACTAGACTAATGAACAACAATAAATGCACCGACAGCATAAATATTGCGAGAAATGTGTATTTTTAAAACTTACTGAATATGTGATACAGAACGCGGAACCCGAGTCAATACAGCGAAAGCACAGTCATGGCATGGCATGATATTGATCGCACAGTTATTGTGTGATCAATATCGGAATCAGTAACTGCCAGTTACACAAGACCCGAGTGTGCCCAGACATTTATGCTGACTATGAATGATGGGGAACGCGAGCAAAGCTAGAGTTTTCATTATCTACTTTTAGTATTGTCATTATAATATATTCTTACGTCGTTTACCGTATATTCTTATTAGAGTTCTACTGGTACATCGTATAATTCAAAGTGACAAGAATGAAACATTGAATGTCTTCAAATAATGTTCAGCTCAAAGGCTCGATTACCACTTTGGCGGCCATAGCTTTCTTAACATTAAACGCCACCACAGTACGCATTAACAAAAATAGAACCAGTTTTATTAAACAAATAATATTTACGCAATGTCCACCAACTGAACAGTAAAAGTCAAAGTCGCGTTGGGCGGGATACCACCGGCTTCATTACCACGCTGACCGTATGCCCACTCGGGCTTAATAGTCAGCTTGACTTTCTCGCCACGAACCATGGTCATCAAGCATTCGTCCCAGCCGCGAATAACCCGGCCCGTTCCGACCTTGAACACGAGCGGCGTGGGCGGCTTGCGGCCCTTGTGTTCCGTATTATCGTCAAACACAGTTCCATCCTCAAGCATGCCCGTGTAGAAAACGCTAACTCGGTCGCCCTTGGCTGGGCAGCGGTCTCCAGTTCCTTTCTTGAGAACAACTTTATCGTATTTTATTTCCTCGGGCTTGTCCGAGTCAGGCTTTGATTCTACGGCTGCAATAGGTTTGTCTTGTTTGATTGACGTTGCGGATGCTTCGTCGGCGGAACGGAACTGCTGAGTGGCGAATAGGTCTGTGTACGCTGATATTAGGTGGGGCTTTTTGGTCGTTTTGACCACGTTGGGCAGTTTGCCGTTTAGCTTGTGCTTGAGCAGGAACTCGTTGCTGCCGCTCTCTTGGAGAAACGCGGCCAGGTCCTTTTTGCTAACACTGTCGCCCGCCAGCTCTTCGGCCGTCCATTTCTGTTCAATTGAAGCCATTTTTTGTTATTGTGAAAATACTTACGCAAAAAAGAGCAAAAGAGAACTGATCACTCCAGATCAAATTGTAAATGTTGTTCGGGCGGCTTTGCCAAGGCTATTGTTCTACAAAAGATTGCCGTAGTATAAATACAATTGTGATTTAAGGTTGTCTCTATTCTTTTTTTATATTACCATGATGTTTTATACAAGTGAAAAATGCGAGTTTCAGCGGTGGCATCGAGTCTGTCGGTTGCATACACTAGATGTTAGACGAGTTTCAACACCTCGACTAGTAAATACTGGGTGTCTCGTACTCGTCCGAGCTGTTTTTTTGCTATACACGCTGACTGTATGGATAGCAACTATAGTATACGATGTACAAACAGGTGTGATGAGCGGGCATTTTGCATACTTTACGTATCTCTGCTACACAGGTTTAGTTGCATATATGGCGTCTTCGCTAATCCACACAGTGTTGTTCTGGCGGCGCTCAACACACGTGTCCTTTCAAAACATGCCGCGAACATTGCAGCTGTTTCATTGGCTTTTATTCGAGTCAGTTGTAGTATTTGCAATGCTGGTTACTCCAGTGTTTTGGGCTGTGCTGTACAGCGCAGACAAATATGTGGGCGGGGAGCACCGGTGGCTAAATGCGTCGGTGCATGCAGCCAACCTCGGATGTATTTTGGTTGATGTGGTGGCCGGGTCAATGGTGCTTTCGCCGCATTGGATTCATCCTGCGATATTGGCATTTGTGGTTGTGCTGTATCTTGCGCTGGCATATCTAAACAAGGCCATTAACGGGTGGTTTACGTACAACTTTATCGACTATACCCGGCATCATTGGATGGTTCTGGTATTCGCCATTGGAATTCTAGCCGCCATTGTGCTCGTCTATTATATCATCTATGCATTGCAACTATTGTTGGACCGCTTTCTGCCGCCAAAAGTATCCCTCTCCAGCCCACTCCCACTTTCCAGCGACTCTGACGACGATGGCGAGTTCAAGGCATAATTTTATACTGATTTGATTTATAGCTACGCTTGATTTTCATTGTTGGTGGGGAAATCAAAGGCCGGCTCAAGTCCGGTGGCCAATCACCTGAGACTTGAAGGTGTATTTTTAGCCAACGCCGCTCTTTCTTCTTTGCACACAAATTTATTCCTGGCGTAAATCCACTTTATTTTTCCACAGCATCTTTTTTTGTCCTGTTCTATTTACACTCTTTCACCTATTTCTGTACGCAGACAGGACGAACCACATCTTTTCTCCTCTTCTCTCTAGTGGTTTGATAGCCCCTTTTTTGCCTTTTGTTATCTGTCTATTTTGCACACTAGATTTATTCTCTCTAGTTTGGGTCACTAATTTTTCTTCCCCGGCTACAGGAATAAACGTATAAAACTTTGTGCTTAATTTTAGGGGTGGAAAATATCTAAATAAGCTCCGTTTAGCCTTTGCTTTACGTACAGAACGTTCCGTGGGCCCTTCCCCTCCCCCTTTTCCAACGCTTTGGTTGATTTTTCGGGCTATAATTTTATTGGCATTGATTCGAAACCCCCTTGCATCAACTTTAAATATAAAGAATGGGCCGTAAAAAGATCAAGATCCAAACGATAAAGGATGAGCGTAACCGGCAGGTGACGTTTCTCAAACGCAAGGCAGGGTTGCTGAAGAAGGCGTACGAGCTGAGCGTGCTGTGCGACAGCGAAATTGCAGTGGTGATATTCAGCTCGCAGAACAAGCTCGTGCAGTATGCGTCGACAAACATGGACAAGGTGCTTATGCGCTACACAGACTTTGGCGAGCCCAGCGAAAGCCTGACAAATGCACAGTGCGCAGCAATGTACGGCGATGGCGAGCATGATGACGACGACTTGGTGCAGCCACAGAGCGCGCCGTCGCTGGGCCATCACGGATCAACACCCAGCATCCAGGCACACGAATTTGCGTCGCAGTTTGACGGACCCAGTTCATCTGTAGCGGCAGCCGCGGCAGCAGCAGCATCAATACGTTCGCCACACGTAAACGAAGCGCAGCGGTCACAGTACGGAGACGCGGGGATTCCGTTTGGCGCGTCGGCTGAGATGTCAGGACTGCCAATGGCGCCAGCGTACATGGCACCGCAGACACCACATATGCCGACTGTGTACTCGCCAATTCAAGGCGAACTGGATGCGTCAGGCAACGCCATGTACTATTCAGGGCCCACGCCAACATCGGCGATGCACATGCCGCGCGTCATGTCGTCAGGAGCGTTTGCACCAAACATGTCGGCGTATCCGTACGCGCTGTCGTCGGTCAAGCCGCAGGCCACCATCCAGCCCTCGCAACAACAACAGCAACACCATCAACATCCGCAGCAGTTTGCATATGCACAGCCGATGCTACGTGCATATCCATACCAGCAGCTGAACGCATATCCGTCGCCACAGGGTCAGCCAGGGGTGTCGGTGGCGCTAGGACCTGATGGCATTGCACCGTCGGCGTCGATGATGTACTCGATCAGCCAGCCGTACCAGCCGGGGCAGGTGCTGGGCCGCTCGATGGACTCGTACCGTTCGCGGGTGACCGGCGCAGGGCAGGTGGGCGCCAATCCTCCATCAACGCCGCAGTACATGTTGTATCGCATGCCTGACGGCAGCACGCAGGCAATTGAGACGAGCCAGCACTATCAGCAGCCAATCATGACGGATCAGCCAGGGTCGCTGCAGACGATTGCAGAGGACGAGGGCGACGCATACAACACGCCAGGCGCAGACCAAGGGCTCAATCAGGACCAAGAGTTTGACCAGAATCAGGACGTGTACGCGCATGAGCAGCTCGAGTCTGCGGGCGAAGCCGACGCAGCTGCGGCTAGCGATGATGAGCCGCCAAGCGCAAACGACGGCGAGCGGGAACGCACTGATGCTGGAGCGCGGCCGAACCCGCCGCGTCTTCAAGTGGAGATCCCGTATGGCTCTCGGGCGCGTAGTGACACTGCAGGGTCGTCGGTTGCGCGGCGATCGGCCACAGGAAGCAGTCGGCCGACAACAGCCAGTACGCCGGACACCGCATCGACGCGGGGCGAGACTTCTGCTGTTCCTGCAGGGACAAAGGGTCCACCACGGGCACGGCGGTTTCCGCTGGCAGTCAATACAGCGACACGAGCGGTTGCGAGCACTGGAGCAGCTGAGCCAGGCCCGCAGACAGCAATGCTGATCGAGTATGTGCAGAGCCTGCCGTCGCCGTCGTCGTTCCAGCCCATCGTGTACCAGCAAAACGAGAACTACAGCCCGATGGAGTTTGGGTCGACGCCTATAGTTGGCCACCAAGGAGCAAGCCCGTTCCAGTGGCCGCTGCCTGGCCAAACGCCTGCTACGTCGAGCAACTCGTCGTCTGCCCCATCGTCATTGGGCGTGGCGTCGGCCAAGAACGCCCCGCATCAGCCGTCGCCGCTCAAGCGGAACGTATCAAAGGGGACCGTAGCTTCGCCTGACACTCTTGTGCGCTCGCCAAAGAAGCGAACTAGAACGCAGCTATAACAGAAGAAAAGAGACCTCAGACAATTTTTACTTTTGCTTTAATCTGTACCATACACCACGGCGGCTCTAAAAACCCCAGATCTATACACTTGAAGCTTGTCTAGTTGTTTCATCATGTCGGATGTTGCTGCAGTCAGATATTGCGCCATCAATGGCGGCTAGCGATAATGGCACTCCAGATCAAGTAACGCCTGAGATTAATACCCTGTTTTTTTTCCAGACATTTCAACATATATCCAAACTTGTTTCATATACGGAAATGCCCCTTAATTCGATGTTGACATGTACATGCATGCTTTGCCATACACCTATACACCTTGTTTTTCTCCTTTTTAAAGTGCTCAACCTTATTATATTATTGAAAAGCCACAATATACTCTAACATGGATGGTGCTAGCCGCGGGTCGTTTCTTGGATTACATACACGCGACCCTAGCCTCAATGTGCTCTATGTGTCCAACGGATGTCGGACGGCCCTGGGCTTTGAACCCTCCCATATAATAGGTGCCCAGGTATATGACTTTGTTTATGAACAAAATGCTGGAGATTATATGGGAATCTACAAGCGTCACCCTACAGTGGATGGCGAGCTTGAGGACGAGGACGACGCAGACGTGTACTGCTGGTTTACAAACCTGAAAAATGCCGCGGGCGGCGCTGTTTTGCACAAGCTGGTTTCAATGAAAATCGACGACATTGTTATATTCATGTGTGCAGCATATCCCGAAGCAACGTACCAGATCCACAACGAGCTCAAAGTACAGAAAATCGACAGCAAGGGTGTAAAGGAGGATCTCAATGTTACGCAAAAGATGAAGAGCGCACGTCACAAGCGCGGGACAAGCCATGAATACAACTCGGCCTTGTATCGTACGCGGAACCGCCAGGCCAAGGCTGCGTTTATTCTCGAAAACCATTGTACACACACCGAGATCAGCCCAGATTTCCGTGTCACTGGCCCATTGATCGCTTACTGCACAAATACCAACCGAATTATAGAAGCGGACACAAGCGACCTAGCCTCGTATCCGTTCTTAAAGCTTGTCGCGCCCGAGGACCTTTTGCACGTAACAAAATTTTACGAACGACTTGTCGAGTCAACAGACGTCCAATTTGAACGTTTCTCGCTGCTCTACCAGCCACATGTTATCAGCGGAGACATTGTGATTTCTGAAGAAGATAACCGTCGCGTTGTTGTCGAATGCCTGGGCTCGGCAGTCAAGGACGGCGTTGTGTTGCTGCTCCGCAAACTGTGCATTGCGCCGCCGCCCAAGCGAGATACAATGGGCAACTTTATACGGGCAAGTATTGCGCCAGACAGTGAAGGTGATGATGGCGGTTTGTCGCTGTTTGATTTATTGTCCGATGATCCTAACACTACTGACGCGCGGGACAGCTGGACCTTGATGGACTGAGTCAAAAATATCACTAACTATATACTTTCTCAGGATTTCAAGGTTTAGCTGATAGAAACATTGCATAATTTTAGAATGCAAATAATAACCAATAACTAATTTAGTCATGAATAAACAGTGTTTCGTTAGAACACAACGATAAACTCTTTTATAAAATATATTGATTACAGTTGTTTATAAAAATCGACTATAGCTACAGTTTACAATAGTTGTGAATAATATTAGTAAAGTACTTTTAAAAGTCACAAGTATATAACACGCATTTCTGTAACGAAATAGTAAATGTTCAGAGATAAATGGGTTGGTGATCATGAATCAACAGCAAACCCCCAAATAATAACATAAATGCTATTATTCGAGGTTTTATATTCTGCGTGGTGCATGAAAATTGTCATCATAACATACTCGGCTCAACTGTCGGCATAAAAAGAGCGTATACGTACCATTAGGAACCCACCCGTAAACTACAAATACATGAAAATAAAGAAAAAGATAAAGAGTGCAGATGAAACTCCCGATTCCTTTCGCAACAGTCTTTAAATACCCCGATTCAGTGAAAATTTTTCAGTTTAGCAATCCAAAATTTAATCAGATTTTTATAAAGCCGGTTCGTATTTCAGATAGCAAACCTCAGAGGCAAAGCTACTAAAAAAGATAAAGAGAATGAAAAAGAGAGAAAAGCCGCGCTTAGATGAACGACTTTACAAAGTCGCCGGTAATCTCACGCAGCTTCTTGTCAGTAGCCTCGTCAATCTGGCTCTTGGTGCGGATGGTCTCCAAAATGTCCTTGTGGTTCGAGCGCACGAACGGAATGAACTTTTGCTCAAACTCGACAATGCGTGCGGTCGGCACCTTGTCCAGGAAACCGTTGACACCGGCAAAGATGATCGCAACCTGGTCCTCCACCGACAACGGCGAGTACTGCGGCTGCTTCAACATCTCAGTAAGACGCGCACCGCGGTTCAGCAGGAACTGCGTCGAGGCATCGAGATCAGATCCGAACTGAGCGAACGCAGCCACCTCACGGTACTGGGCCAGGAAGAGCTTGAGCGATCCAGCGACCTGCTTCATTGCCTTCGTCTGAGCCGCAGATCCGACACGCGACACGGAAATACCGACGTTAATCGCAGGGCGAACACCCTTGAAGAACAGCTCGGCCTCCAGGAACACCTGTCCGTCAGTAATCGAAATCACGTTGGTAGGAATGTACGCCGACACGTCACCACCCTGAGTCTCAATGATGGGCAGCGCCGTCAAGGAGCCTGAGCCAAAGTCCTTGCTCATCTTGGCCGCACGCTCCAGCA
>JANBQT010000036.1:0-30363 GCA_027577315.1 Coemansia sp. RSA 921 | reverse complement strand
TCGTCGGCCGTCACCGCAGAGCTCTCCTCAGCAACCGGAGCGTCAACCTCTTCAACTGCCTTGGTAGCAGGCTCCTCTACAACCGACTCAGCGGCGGTCTTTTCGACCACTAGCTCAGCAGCGGATCCGTCGGCGACAGAAGCAACATTTTCGTCAGTCGGCTCAGCAGCTTCCTCGACCAACAACACAGCAATCGGTTCCTCAGTAGCGGTCTCCTCTACAACTGCGGTAACGGCATCCTCAGAAACCGGAGCAACAGCTTCCTCAGAAACAGCCTTCTCAGAAGCCGACTCAGTAATTGTCTCTTCAGCCACAGGCGAGGCAATGGATTCCTCAGCAGTGGTATCCTCGGCAACCGGTGCGGCGGCCTCCTCAACAGCTTTAATGCTCTCTTCGACAGGAGCCTCGGCTGTAACCTCGGCATCAACGGTAGCAGATTCCTCGGTGACCAGAGCGGCATTATCCTCTGTTACAGACTCGGTTGCCGGAACAGCAGACTCCTCGACAGTAGAAACAGCGAGTTCATCGGCGGGTTCAACATTATTGCTAATAGCCCGAGCTACTGGCTCATCGGCGGTTGCCACAGGGCTCTCTTCAGCAACCGAAGCAGCAACATCTTCGACATTTGCCTCGGCAACTGGCTCTTCAGCTGTTGGCTCAGCAGCAGATACCTCTGCAACTACTTCAGCAGTGGCCGCTTCGACCACGGGCTCGGCAATCGATTCCTCGGCAACGGTCTCTTCGACAACTGAGGTTACATCATCTTCAGTGACCGGAGCGACAGCATTCTTAACGATTGAAGCATCGTCTTCCTCGATAGCCTGAGAAATGCTTTCCCCAACAGGTGCTTCAACCGTAATATCGGCAGCTGCTGCTGCATCCTCTGTTACAGACTCGGATGCCGGAACAGCCGACTCCTCGGCGATAGAAGCAACGGGCTCGTCTGCAAGTTCGACATTATTCTCGATACACCGAGCAACCGGCTCCTCGGCGGTTGCCACAGGGCTCTCATCGGCAACTGGGGCGATAGCTTCCTCAACGGTTGGCTCGACGGTAGTCTCCTCGGATATTGCCTCAACAACAGTATTTTCAATCACCGGATCGGCAGCGGTTTCCTCAGCAGCGATATCCTCAATAACTGAGGCATCGGTATCTTCAACAACCGGCTCGTCAGCAACCGGAGCGGAAGCCTCTTCAACTGTCGGAACGGATGCCTCAACAGGTATCTCCTCAACGACCGAAACATTGACTTCCTCGGCCGTTCGAGCAGCGCTTTCCTCGGCAGCAGGCTCGTCTGTAACTGATTCGGCACTATCCACCTTGACAGAATCGGTTGTTAGAACAACTGGCTCCTCGACAGTAGAAGCAACGGGTTCATCGGCCGTTACTACAGAGCTCTCCTCGGCAACAGGAGCGACAGCTTCTTTGACAGCTTCGGCAGCAGGCTCCTCAATAGTCTCCCCAACCACCAACTCGGCAATAGGTTCTTCAGCCGCGGTCTCCTTCGCATCTTGAGCAACAGCATCCTCAACAACCTCCTTGGCAACGGGCTCAACAGCGGTCTCCTCGACAACGGGCTCGGCAACCGGAGCTACAGAGTCCTCAGCAGCGGCCTTCTCGGTAGTTAACTCTTCAGCGACCGGAATGGTTTCCTCAACAATTGGAACGGATACCTCGGCAGGAGATTCCTCAACAACCGGAGCATCAACTTCCTCAACAGCTTGCGCGTTGCTTTCCTCCGTAGCAGTCTTGACTATACCCTCAGCAACAACGGCAGCAGGCTCTGCTACTGGGGCAATAGGCTCTTCAGTAATTACCTCGGCAGCGGTCTCGGGGATAGAAGCGGCAGCCTTCTCAACAGCGGGCTCACTGGCAACCGATTCAGCGACAGTGTTCTCAACCACAGGCTCGGCAACAGGCTGGGCGGCAGATTCCTTGACAGCTGGTGTGACAGTTTCCTCAGCAACTACTGGCTCAGCTGCGGTTTCGTCGACAACCGATGCAGTGGCCTCAACAATCGGGGCGGGCGTCTCTTCGACAACTGCCTCAACAACGGGCTCGGTCGTGGATTCCTCGGTGGCCGGAGCAGAAGAGTTCTCAACAGCGGGCTCAACACCGGTTCCCTCAACAGCTACTTCCTTGGTGGCATCCTCGGCACCCACAACAACAGGAACAACAACCTCCCCGACAATTGGCTCTGCGACAGAGTCAACGGCAGATTCCTCGACAAGCGGAGCGGCGCTATCCTCAGCAACTGTTTCTTCAACAACTGACTCCTCGGCTACTGGGGCGACAGCCTCTTTAACAGCAGGCGCAACGCTATCCTCGACTGAAATTGCGGGGCTCTCAATTGCAGAAGCAGCAATATCTTTAGCAATATCCTCTGTAGTAACAGCCACTGGCGCGACAGGCTCCTTGACTGCCTCTTCCGTAACTACTTGCGTCTCGGAGGGCTCCTCAACTGGTGGCTCAACAGATTTCTCCGCAACAGTATCTTCAACAGCAGATTGTTCAGCAGCCGACACAGTTTGATTAACCTCCTCAACCTCTGGTTCAGTGTCTGCTTCGGTAGAAGAAACCTCAACAGCTGGCTTTTCGTCCGCATTTGCCTCTTCTGTCAGCGTAGCAGTCTGTTCAACGAGCGCCGTCTGCTCCTCGACGGCATCAACAACAGAGCTATTTTCCTGCTCAGTCTGCACAACGGCCTCCTCGACAACTGCCTCGTTGACAGGCACGGCGGCATCTTTTGCCTCTACATCTTCCGTCGCAGGCTCGTCATTGGCGACCACTTCAGCTGCATTCGACTCTCCCGCACGGACCACTGCTACGTCATCACCGACTGGTTCGTCGGCCAAGGCCAATTCAGCGGTATCCTCCTTTGTGACAACAACATAGTCCGTATCATCGTCGGACACTGGCTTTTCTGGAGCCGCGTCGGTCGGAGCAGGCTGTGCAATATCCGAAATTGGATCAGCGGCAGCGTCCGGAATTGGGCCATCGGTGGCAGGATCGGCGGCGCGGTCTGTGAGCTTAGACACGCTGGCCACTTTCTTGATATCTGATAGGGACAGGTCCAGACACGACGATGACGCCGAGCCAGTCTGACACAGACCCTTCAGGGCCGCAACTGGACCCGGAACACCTAAACAAGCTCAACAAAACAAAACAAAAATGGCATTGTTAGTACGTGCTGTGTTTTGGTGGCAGAAAAGATCAGCGTACAATACCACTGTTCCTGGGAACAAATGTATGGGAATTGGCGATCGAATGTTACCTTGAATGCCGCTGAGCGGAGTTGCAATCGCGGAATCGTCTTCATCGTCGCAGGCAGTTTCAGCGGGCGTGTGCTCGGCAACAACGGTGCTTACGGCACGGACGGGGCCGTCGGTATTCACTGCCTCGCTTGCATTGGTAGCAGCTGGCGTTGACTTTGCGACCATTTCGCCGTCAACGCGGTACTCGGCATGTGATATGGCCTGAGGCAAGGCGACATCAAGCACAGTCGTAAACACAGCTGCATCTCCAGAGTCATTTTCTGCATGAAGCGTCAGCAGCTTGGGTTCACTGGCATTTGAGAAAAAGGCAGTGACATCGACTGCGGAATCCCGAGCGTCTTCGCAAAGCGTAATAGAGAATGTGTACCTGTTGTACGTAGCGGCCATCAAGTTGCAATTAGAATAAGTAGGATGGAGTATATAGTGCAAGTACAAAAGAATAAATGTGGTGCTGTTGTAGAAAGAGCAACCACAAAAAGTGTTTTTCTTTTATTTGTTTCGTTTATAGAACGGAGCGCAAATATAATAGTCAATTAAAGTACGAGTACAAGCACTGTTGGACAAGTCAAAAGATGAATATTGGTAGAGGAACTAGGTTTTTTTGTAATTTTTCCAAAGAAAGAAGAAAGTGCGCGCGGACGTTGTTGAGATGTTGTTCCTTTTATATCCGCTGGGATTTTCAAGCTCAGCCTCATTTTTCCTTTGCTCGTTCTTTGAGCAATAACTTGGCAATTGTTTAATGCGGTCAGATGCACAGAGGTTCCTGTTGCCAGCTCTTTTCCTCAAGCACGAGTGCGTTGAAGTGCGCTTTTGCTGGTATGCAGAACCGAGCTGATATGCGTTTTTGGATGCTCCGTCCTTTCCCCAATGTACAGCACGAAGATTTGCTTATTTGGTAAATGGGAAGGCACTCTTTGACCAAACTTTAGCGAATACTTTGGCTTTCTGCTGGCAGCTTTCGGCAGAGTGCCAAATGTCTCGGCACAAAAAAGTACACATCAGCTCGCTATGCATGGCGGCAGATGAATAGTACACAAGTTGTCATGCTCACACGCAATAATCCTCATTTGAAGCTTGCACGGGTTTATTTTTGCTGGAAATACGAAATGTTGAGCTGTTCTTTTCAATTCTGACATGTCAGCTGAGGGATTCTCGGTGCAGATTCTCAGAGTTGACTTGACTATTAGCAGTGCATTCTGCCTGGTGCAGCGCATTGTGAAATCTCGCCGCACTATTTCGTCTGCAGTCTTTTTTCCAAAGAAAATAGTGCAACTGAACATTGCATCGTTTACCAAAGAAAGATTTGGCAATATATGCTGACCAGCATCATGCTGTTTTAAAATAAACATAGGGCAAAACAAGAACATTTTACACATCACCCAATTTTAAAGTCGTATGATGCAAATAAAGCAAGAAATTGCATATATCGTAAATACACGTGACATGTATCCCCTAAGCATCTGTTCAGGCGTCTAGTCAATATGTCATAAAAAATATATCCCCAGATCTAGCAATTCAATATATTCGTATTGTGTATAAACAACAGCAAATATATGGGCCGCAGAAAGGAGACAATAACATACTCGACTACGTTCTCCGCGACAGCGAATGAGGGCAGCACAGGAGCAGGGCTGCAGTTTGCCTCAACGCTCGAAGCGGGCAACAGCTCCGTAGTTGAGCACTACCGGCCCCGCGTAGCATACTACATGCGCGAACAGGCCGGCAACTTTCACTACGGAAAGCAGCATCCGATGAAACCACACCGGTTGACGCTGACCAACCATCTTGTATTGAACTACGGGCTGCACAAACATATGGACGTGTTCGAGCCACGCCGTGCGACAGAGGAAGAGATGCGCGAGTTCCATTCTGAAGGATATATTGATTTCCTCAAACGCGTGACACCTGACAGCCAGAAACAGATGGCCGACTGTTTTGCCGAATTTAACATTGGCGACGACTGTCCGATTTTTGACGGCATGTGGGACTTTTGCCGGATTTACTCGGGCGCGAGTATTGAGGCTGCCCGCAAATTGGTGTCGGGGTCTGCGGACATTGCTGTCAACTGGATGGGCGGGCTGCATCATGCCAAAAAGTACGAGCCCAGCGGCTTCTGCTATGTCAACGACATTGTGCTGGCCGTATTGCAACTTTTGCGCTACTACCCACGTGTACTGTATGTTGACATTGACATTCACCATGGCGACGGCGTGCAAGAGGCATTTTACACAACAGACCGTGTTATGACGTGTTCGTTCCACAAGTACAATGGCGAGTTCTTTCCTGGAACCGGCGCAATTGACGAGATGGGCTCAGGGCTGGGCAAGTTTTACGCTGTAAACGTACCATTGCAAGACGGCATCGATGACCGCTCATATACGCAACTGTTCAAGACTGTGATGACGGCAGTTATGGAGACGTTTAAACCGGGTGCTATTGTGTTGCAATGCGGAGCCGATTCGCTGGGACTCGACCGTTTGGGCGTGTTTAACCTGTCGATTGCAGCACATGGCGAATGTGTGCGGTTTATGCGGAGGTTTGGCGTGCCCATGATGGTCATTGGCGGCGGCGGGTACACCATCCGCAACGTTGCGCGGTGCTGGACATACGAGACAGGCATTGTATGTGGCACTGAACTGCCCGAGCAGCTGCCCAGCACAGTGTACTCGGAGTTTTTTGCTCCCGACTACAGCCTGCACCCACAGCTATCGGGCCGCGTCACCAACCACAACTCTCGCGCCTATCTCAACGCTCTTACTGCGCGTATTCTCGAGCAGCTGCGCTACCTCAAAGGCGCGCCCTCAGTGCAAATGCAAGAGGCACCGCCTGATATCCAGGGCTTTCTCGAGTCAGAAGAGACGCGGGACAAGGAT
Organism: Coemansia sp. RSA 921; assembly: GCA_027577315.1. Lineage (NCBI taxonomy): Eukaryota > Fungi > Kickxellomycota > Kickxellomycetes > Kickxellales > Kickxellaceae > Coemansia > Coemansia sp. RSA 921. Next base: position 24,215 of record JANBQT010000036.1, on the reverse strand, counting down.
GTTGCGAGCGATCGGAACAAAGACACAAAGGACGAGCGAATGAGTCGTCGTGAACATGTTGCCGAGTTTTATGAGAGCGATAGGGACCAGGACGATCTGGATGTGTAAATAATGCTCTATTTCTCGATACCAAATGTGCTTCTTTTTCGGACCTTTTAGATCTTTCGGATCTTGTATTACCGCGTATTATTAACCTGAATCCACAAATGTTTTGCAACATTAAATTTAGTTGCCACGTACATTTGTTGGCGAAAAATGTATGGCATTAGATTGAGTCCATTAGTGCGCTACCAACGCCCAACATTACAAACAATAGCACTACTACTCCGCCAATAATATAGCGGCGCAATCTAGACCCCTCGTGCGGAGCACTATCGTCATCAGCGTGCGGCGCAGACAAAGCGTCGCGCGCTTGCTGGCTCCCAGCCGCGGACTCTGGCACCTTGTCCTTTCTCGTGCCCAGCAACCTACTGCGCTCCGAAACGCCATCTACATCCTACAATATTCAACGCCCAATTGTTGCTCACATTGTGGCAACAGGTCAATTTAAATACATAAAACAAGGACGAGGGGTCTGCAGAATGACATGAATCTACATGTGACATTTACCTTTTGGTTGAGCGTTATTTCCGAAGCATCCCTCGTTCCGCTTACGTTAGACACCAAGAGCACAGTCTCTGAGCACGTATCTTTGGGGTTGCGCACCACAATAACGTTGTTGATGTTGCCGCGTCCATCGCTCGCCGTTGCATACGTGGAGGGACTGACTCGCCAGTCACGTTTGTTGATTACAAACTTGAACTCGTAGCGGCCAGGCTGAAGCTGCAGCTCCACTCGGTGTCCATTTTCATTTGGGTGCAGCGGTATTGTCTTTTTCCACCACGTGTCGCTCGTGCCAAATGTCCCACGGATACTCACGGTATCAGCCGGTCCGTCTGTCCACTCAATCACTGTATCTACGAGCTCCTGGTCGCCGTCCATAATGTCTGTTCGTGTTTGCCAAAAGTCAGATACAATAGAGAGTAGCGAAATGAAGCCAGTGCTTAATAAGAATGCTTTATAAAGGGTGCTGTTTTAGATACTGCCGGTTCACACACTGTAAAGACAAAAAGTACAGAAATAAATTACGGCGTGCACAAAAAGGTGTAAGCCGGGCGAGAGTTTGCAACTGCTCGACAGTAAACGAAAAATAATACACAAGAAAAGAAGAAATAGAAGAAATAAAGTGCCGATTTGTCTCTTTTCCTTTACGTTTGATACGGAGTGCTAAAAAGGCGTGTGCACGTTCGCTTTGATTCATTTGCTGCAAAATGACCTAACGCACGCCGATTGATGCATTTCTGGAAAATTAAATTGGACTGATAGTGGCTGATTTGATAATTTGCTACACAAGTTCCGGTGTGTTTGTTTTCGAATGTATATCTTGGCTGCTTCAACAAATATGATAATACTGTAGTCAATTATGTAATTAATACAGAAACAATTGTTGCTAACATATACTATTTTAAGCAACTATAAACAATCAAAAATATACTTGGTAACTAACAGAGTAAACATGTCGTACATTAAGCATTAAACTATATAAAATTGAAGAGTGCAAAGTATGGAGAATGCAATGAGCATAGGCCTAAAAGGCATATAAAAACTTCACTGCAAAAGCAAACAGCCGCAAATATAGTGTATTATTTATAAAGTTCAAACTAAATGTGTGCTTTGTTCAAGAACGGATAGACTCCAAGCACAGTTGCAACAGTCTTTTGTCTTCTGCACGAGTTAAAGCATCCGCGGCACTAGCAATGTCTATCCACTTTGGAGTCATATGTTCATACTCTTCCAGCTTCTGCGCCGTCGTTTCAACAAAAGTAGCAGCATACCAGTATATAAACTTGGTAATCTTCTCGTCCTCATAGTACCGGGTCTGCACAGCAACAATACCTAAAGGCCATAGGTTGCAAACAACGCCGGCTTCTTCCTCGACTTCTCTGCGCGCAGCACATTCGATGGTCTCGCCCTTGTCGAGTTGGCCCTTGGGAAACGACACACGACCGCTATCGTCATCAACGATGGTCAAAACTTGCTCTCGTTTGGCGTCAAACACAACGGCACCAGCCGAAAACACAAACTCGTCCTTGGAATACAACATTTTAAAGGACATAGATGTTGAAGAGAGATATGGATGATGGCCGCAGCACATCAAGAAATGCATTTGTCAAACGCGGCAAAGGGACACAAGAGACGTTTTATGGAAAGTATGCCCCCTTGCGCAAGCTCTTTTATGCGCTTCGTCATCCCTTTTTCATCTTTTTCGTTTAGCGTTTACATTTACCTCAATCAACCGCATCTTAACAATTACATTATGGCAACGTCGTTTAGGTTTGAGCCCACGGCTACTGAGAGCACATCGTCCGTGCTGCCTCTGCAGAGATCCGGCATATCCGACATTATTTCCACGGGGCCCACGCAGCTCGTAAGCGAGACGCTTACAGCGGGACACCCCCTCGAATCCCGGCTGGCCAACTGGGAGAACACGCAGCTCAACATCAAACTGCACATGCAACGTCAAGTGTACGGCTTGCACGCCCCGATGCGTACGATGATGGAAGTAAAGTCGGTGCAACAGACGCCGTCGGTGCTGGGCTCCCGGGCCGCGCAGATCCAGCGCGACATATTGCTGGGCAAGGACGAGTCAATCGATGCGTGTGACTTGTTTGGCGACACGTCGGAGGTTGAGATTAGCAACGTTCATACGATGCTTGCAGCACGGCTCAATGTGTAGCTTTTCATGTTTTAGCTGAAATGGATTGGACCAATTGAAAGCCGAGCCGAGAGTTGAACGCGTGGAGAATTGAGCCGCAAAAGCGAATTTCCGCAGCCACAGACGGGGCAGGAGTCGTCGCCAGATTCTGATAAAAAGTGCACGGTCGGTCGTTTGATTTCTTTGCTTAACTTTCAGCTCGTGTATCAATTTTATTCGCTTTTTTCTGATAAACGCAAATACTTTAAAATCCAAAACTCTTATCAACAATGCAGGCAGAAGAATACGAGGACCAGTCCGAGGCGACCGGAGTCGAGGAGGTCAATGAGGTCGAGGAGTGCGGACCCCTTCCCATCCAGAACCTAGAGGTACGCTAACATACACAACACTGTCAAAGTACTGGAAAATTGCACAAACTGCTAAACTCTTGAGTGCTGCGGAAAGCTATTCTCTGATAAAAAAATTGATCTGTAGCAAGTGGGAATTAGCGCATCCGACGTCAAAAAGCTAAACGAAGCTGGGTACTACACGGTCGAGTCCGTCGCCTACACGCCGCGCAAGCAGCTGCTTACGATTAAAGGCTTTTCGGACACCAAAGTAGACAAAGTTCTTCACGAAGCGGCCAAGCTTGTGCCCATGGGCTTCACAACAGCGTCTGACTACCACGCGAAACGGCTGGAGCTGACGTGCATTACAACGGGGTCGACAGAGCTCGACAAGTTGTTGGGCGGGCGCGGTATCGAGACAGGGTCGATTACCGAACTGTTTGGCGAGTTCCGCACAGGAAAGAGCCAAATCTGTCACACGCTCGCGGTAACATGCCAACTGGACGAGGCAAGCGGGGGAGCAGCCGGAAAGTGCCTGTACATTGACACTGAAGGCACTTTCCGGCCCGAACGTCTGGTCGAGATTGCCGAGCGCTACGGGCTGGACGCAAACGAAGTTTTGGACAACGTCGCGTATGCACGTGCGTTCAATTCTGACCACCAAACAGCGCTTTTGAGCCAAGCGTCGATGCTGATGACAGAATCTCGGTTCAGCATGCTCATCGTCGACAGCGCAACTGCCCTGTACCGCACAGACTATTCGGGCCGTGGCGAGCTGTCCGCAAGGCAAATGCATTTGGCGCGGTTTTTGCGTACGCTGTTGCGGCTGGCCGATGAGTTTGGCATCGCCGTAGTTATTACTAACCAAGTGGTTGCGCAAGTGGATGGCGGCATGGCAACTTTTGTTGCGGACCCGAAGAAACCCATTGGCGGCAACATTATTGCCCATGCGTCTACTACGAGACTGTCGTTGCGTAAGGGTCGTGGGGAGACAAGAGTGTGCAAGATTTATGACTCGCCGTGCTTGCCTGAAGCCGAGGCTGTGTTTGCCATTACTGGCCAGGGCATTGCCGATGCCAAGGACTAACTTTTTACTGTAACTTTCATTTCAATTCAAAAACTATTGACTGGCACGGCCAGTGCAGTCAGACCATTGTCGTCGGATACTTGGCCTGACGAGAACTGCGGCATGTACGCAGTCCGAAACACATTGCTTGTGTTCGCTCCACTGCAGTGCCGCAGCCTTCCGTCCATAAACAACGCACATCCAGCACTCATTTCCACAACCACTGGCTCCGGCTCCCGTGTATAAACTCCAGGCATTGTGGGATCTGGATACGGATCAACCAACACCGTTCCATTCTCCTCCCTTACATCGCACAACGGCGTCCACACGCTTATCATCCGGTGCTCCCGTTGCTCGTCCTTGAAATACAAAACGTCCTGGTGCCAGTCGAATGCAGCTTCAGAGCGAGGCGGCTTGACCACATACTGCTCGTTCAATAGCACAACGGAAGATTCGAGCAGTTGGCGCGCACACAGTCCGTATTTTGAGAGTGTGCAGAGAGCAGGAGCTGGTGTTATTTGCGCCCGAGTTGCAATGTATGAGGTTTGGGTGGTGCGGGCCAAGGGTGGAATAGAGTCGAGGTACCCGCAGCCAAACGGCTCGACAACACAGCCCCATTTAGATACAATATCGCCTTGCTCATAACAGTGGTTGACAAGAACCTCAGCTTCTTCGGTGTACGATGCAATCTCAAGTGCACTGAGAAACTCACGTACTACAACATACCCACGCGTGTGGAACGCATCTACTTGGGCTGCCGTTAGCATAACTAGCTAAAAGTGGAATTAAGAAATTTGGAAACAAAGGGATCAAGAACCGTTGGTGTTTGCGGACTGCCATTGGCTGCGCTCAAAAGTCGGTTCCCCTTGGCTTAATTTAGATCCGCCGGTTTGCATCATTCTCAGCTTTGCAACAGCCGATAAAACCGTCTTTTGCTTCCCTGTTATCTTTTTTATTTCTAGACCACCCTACCCTTCTCTAAATTCGGAATACGTTCGGAACCAAGAGCACGGTCTCTACATTATTCTTGCTGCATTTAGTCTCATCTCGCTAATCTCCCAAAAACCTCTGAATCAGAGTTGCCACAACTAGGCCAATAACAATAAAACATGGCCGAGTCATCCGCAGTGAAGAAGGGGCCAGTTGCCGCTGGAGACGGACCACGTCATTTGCGGGCCCGGCGGGGCGGAGCTGCGTCGGCACGGGGCGCGAGTGCGGGAGGGCGGCAAGTGTCGAGGGCAACGGGCAGCACACAGACGATGATGCGACTGTACACAGATGACGCGCCGGGCTTGAAAGTCGATCCCGTGGTCGTGTTGGTGCTGAGCCTTGTGTTCATTGCCTCGGTGTTTTTGCTCCATATTTACGGAAAACTGACCAGCACAAAGAACTGATGCTGAATGTGAAGAGAATGTGTTTTTGACGGTGTTTAATCTCCCCTATTTCTCTCTTTTTTGGTCATTTCTATACTTTCTTCTTGTGTGTGTTTCCTTATTTTCCATTAAAACAAAAATCATATAATTGGATGATAAGGCTCAAACTATAGTTTTTCTAGTCTTGAGACATCAAGTGCAACTAATTGAACTATATGTCGGATGAGCACGCACGTGAAGCTAATGTATACCAATGCGCAACTGACTACCAGAGCATGACTTTCTCTAGTCCATAGCACCAAATCACACGACCTACTCACGTACCACTCACTCGGCACAACCAACCGCCACAATTGAATAATCCCAGTCCAAATCACCCAGGAAATTGTACAGAAAAATCCAAATTGTAAATCATGTGTGGGGTGTGGTCAATTCATCGGATTAAAAAGCCACGCGGTTTTTATTCAGCAAAAGAGCGAACCTTTCAAAGGACCCGAAATGAATATTTAAAAGAGCAGTGTGCCAGCAAAGAATTATCCATTAAAACCAAAGATATAAAGGCTCGCACTATAGACCAAACTTTTGTACTGCTTTTTAATTTTTACATTGTTCATCCCAAGCTCTTGTTTCCCGTGTTTTACAATATTTCAATATTTCCCCTCCTTTTTGGTTTGTTGAAACATCTATTATCCTTAAAAGCTTATTTGTTAAAAATACTATTTCAAATTATGCTAAAGCGTATTGTGTGGCTCGTTGCCTCAGCGGCAATGGTACTGGGACAATCCGAGCCCTGCAACGGACACGTTGAGCTATGCGCTCGACCGTACAACAACGTGAGCTTTGCATGCACGCACAACTCGTACTCGTCGCCACCACCGAACGCTCTACTTGTGCTCAATCAAGAAAACTCAATTGAGCAACAACTAAACGACGGCATTCGCGCGTTTATGCTCGACGTAGTCAGAAACAAACCTGTTGCAACTGACGGAACATCCAATATCTTCAACACCATTGCCTCGTGGTTCTCCCACGCAAAAAACGCTGACGACCCGCTCGAGTCCGTACATTTGTGCCACGAGTCGTGTTTGCTGATCGATAAAGGCCCGCTTGTCGACTCGCTCACTGTAATTCGCGAGTTTATGGACGCCAATCCACGCGAAATCATCACGTTTATTATTGAAAATGTGAGTGGATTTTCGCCCACAGATTTGCAGCCCAGTTTTGAACAATCAGGAATAGCAAGTTACGCGTTTGCGCCAGAGTTTGCTCCCGAGTCATCGCATTCAGGTTACAAGTGGCCCACTCTCAATGAGCTTATTGCACAAAACACGAGGCTCGTTGTGTTTATGGACGACAAGGCAGATGTCACGCTTGTGCCGTATATTCTGCCTGAATGGGAGTATGTTGTGGAGATTCCGTATGCCAATGTCAATCCAGTTACAGAGTTTCCGTGCAACCAGGACCGGCCATACGATGGCGTGCCTCGAGACCTTGTTGTTATGAACCATTTTGTGTACAATCGTGCGACTCTTGCTGGTAAAAATATTGATACGCCTATTTCGGCTAAACAAGTTGAGGAACATGCGTATAATTCGCTTGACTCGCTCGACAAGCATTGGCAGACATGTCGGTCTGTGTGGGGCAACCGTGTGCTGAACTTTGTTACTCTGGACTTTTACAATATTGGCGACGGTGGAATTTTCAAGCTCGTGGACCAGATTAACGGTGTCTCTACATAGTTTTATTTATTGTTACTGTAACGTTAAAAGACGCATGGTCATTGCTGGTTGCGAGCTGGTAACGGTGCAGTGTTATTTTTTTTTAATAAATTCAATCAACTGAACGGCTGATACGTGGCGACAATAGGGAAACTCAAATTTACACTATTCCGAAAATGTGAAACAAGAAGGAATAGACAATTATTATGAAAAAAGACTAGCTAAACAACACATTACCATAAACTGTCTAGCATAACATATGTAAAGAAGTATATGATAATTGTAAAGCCACTAATTGCCAAGTGTTAGCTAGTCAAGCGCATCTTTTTTGCAGTGGGAGTTCCCACGTCTTTAATTTGAGCAAGTAATACTGGAGGTGCTCGAATATTAACAACGTCCATTTCTTGTGGAAATATTGCCATCTTGAAGAATGGGCAAGTAGAATTTTGGCTTATTATTTTCAATGATCTTAGCTCTGGAAAGTTTAGCAATAATTCTGGCATGTCAACATTGGTATCCTCGGTAGCCTCATGAAAGCCAAACTCCAGACCCAGCTTTCTCAAGCACGAGAACTCAATCACAGTGTCATTTTTACTGTCCAAAAATGGTGCCCACGATAGGTTGAAAAGAATATTACCAATATACAAATCTACTAGTGTATGACTATTGACTTGAGGCAGTCTCGTAATGCGGTAGCCCAAGCGCATATTAAGGTATTGTATCACTTGAAGTTTATACGTATCTTTATAGTCAAAATTATTTCTATTGGTCAGTTTTACCAGCTGATTGGCATACGCGCCAGTTACCTGGTTATATAATTCGCTAGTATCACAGATTGAAACGCGGATTGAAAGTGAAAGCTTAGTGACATTTGGCATAATATTAACAAGTTCTAGGCTATATCCTTTACCCATACAATTGAGCTGCAACAAGTGAGTTTCGCTAGGGTTACCAGAACTATTATTATACTCCAAATATATGGTTAGCTTGTTAACCTTAGGCCACAAGTTTGCACATGATTGTAAAGTCTTAATAGAGTTATGAAACTCGATGTATGGTGTATTTATACCGTCAACATATATTATTGCAGATTTAACTACGTGCGTACAGTTGGCCAATGCAATAATGTCCGCATTGGTATCAAAGTAGTTTGCAAATACTTTGCTATACTTGTTAACATATTTTTGGCTTTTGCGACTTTTATGTTTGCTAGAGGTAATATACACATGTTTATATATAATTGGCAAAGCTATTGCACGCAGCCGCTGAGAAACAGCCAGTAAAATTAGCTGTTGTTTGAATTTCACTCGGCTGTTATTTTCCCAACGCGCATGGTGGATGATACCTAACACAATATCACAAGGCATGGCTTGCATTGTCATGTTTTAATAGTATACTTAAAAATACAGATTAGAACTGCAAAAACAAAGTACTCAGCTTTAGTTTAAGCCTTTTGTTACTTATATAGAAGCGCCACCTGCAAATTACACTCAATTTCACAGTGAACTTAGCCACGGCAATCTTATTTGAATGACTGTACATCAAAAGGTATGTCGAAAACAGACTTATTAATGTAATCTTTGGGTTTAATGTGGAAAACAAAAAAAAACAAATGCCATGTGTAAAGAACTATGCTTTGACTGCTGCCAGTAAATTGTTGGCAGTGTCGATAATGCAAATGCCGTTCTGCGGCACATACTGGTGCGTAATGAGCTTGATCGTCTCTTGTGCAACTATGCCGCCAACCACTGCGGCCACGTTGTGCAGTTCCATATATCCCGAACGCACAAACTCAGCCACCAAGCTTTCGGCAACCTCAGGGTCTTTGTTACCCCAGGCTGTCATCAGATCTACAGCAATTGCACGCAGCTCACGCGCATCCTGCTCGCACTGCGCGTCCAGGTCTCCGGCTCCCGTGTCCGCATCAGGGATACCAGGGTACCGTCCATGCTTTTCCAAAAACACTCCCGCAGCTCTAAACAGCGCATAGTGCTCCGACACGCCCTCGTTGACCAAATTGTCCCATAGCTCAGGCGCAGTCTCTGCCTCGTGGTGCAGTGCATGCGTGCGTACCAGCCTCAGCTGGCTGGCGTTCTTGCAGAACGTGTCAATCTCGCCAGCAGACACGTGGTCGTCAGCCAATGCGGCCTCTTGCACCACTTTGCGCAGACACTGCGTCAACTCGGCCTTGTCCTGCTCTGCCTTCTGCTTATATATGCGCAGAAGGTTTACATACGACTGCGTATCGGCCTTCATGTCTGGAATTGCTCCGCTGTGGGGCATTTTGCCTGCCCCGTACTCGGACGCGACGTATCTGCGCAGTGCATTCGCCAGCAGCCAAAAGTTGCTTGTCTACAAATAACAAAAAGGTGGTCGCAGTTATTAATTAAAATTGAGCATAAACAGACAAAAGCTGTTTTTGTGTGCGCTTAATTAAACAGTGCCAGGCAGTAGCAATATAGCATATTCAAAGCCAGCAGTTGATCTGGGTTAGATTGGGCAACTCTTTAACAAAGTTGCAAGGTTTTTGCGCAGCTGACATTTGAAATAAATGCTGGAACAAACAGGGGTTCTGTCGGTCGGCAGTAAATTAATAATGTCGGAGCCAAAGCTGGCCACGTGGTTGCTGGGAATTGTTCACGAAAACGCAGCTTTCACATGACATGGCACAGAAAATCCAGGAGCCGCCAATTAAATGGATATGCATATTGACGCAAGGCAGAAAGGAGGGCAATAAACAAGGCAAGGGAGTCGCTGCAGGGATCTCAAGCTTTTGAATCGGATTCTCGCTGGTGGAGCTTACCTGTGCATCGGCAGTATTTGCTGCAGGGTCGGTCAGAATTCGGTTCACATCATTCGAGACCACATAGTCGCTACAACTGGTGTTGACTGCTTCTACGGCCTCGTCAAAGTTCTCTTCGCCAGCTGCCGGCGCCATCTGCTGGACAAGCGCTAATATTTCCTTGCGCTGTTTGTAAGTCAGACCTTTCTTTTCCAGGCCCATTTCGGCTGCCCACCTGTCGGCCGCTTTAATAAGTATCACCACAAATGGTACGTGAGCCAAATCTGTAGAGTCCAGCGCACCAAGATCAAACGAGTCGGCGTACGCGCGCAGCTCGGCAAACGGCGCCATGACGCGCAAGTCTGGCCACACCTTTCCATGTGACTCAACAACTACAAGACAGTAAATATTACATTGAAAGTGTCAGTTAAATGTTTCAACCATCAGCACACATACATATTGTAATTGGAATAACGTGACTGATGTTCCCTCTCCATCATACACCAGCTGACGTCAAGCACAAAAACTCCACAAAAGCTGCTTCCTAGTGGTTAAATTGTTGCGAAAGAACGCGTGTTCTGCAAGCAGCATTAGCAAGACCGGGATGACACGGGACTTTTTCCAGCCAAACCCAGTGACATGCAGCGAACAGAAAAATTCAAAGCAAATTAATTACAAACTCCGGCACAGTAGAACAGGGCTGTGTAGAAACCCGTCCCCGCGCAAAATGCAATGCCAAGAAAGTGTATCTTTATCTGGCACGCACGTGGACCCGGGGTTAGCACAAGAAACAGTAAAAGAGATGCCGTCTCGGAGGAGACTTTGGCACATCCGCAGTCAAAGGAAAAATAAAGCAGTACTTACTAGTGTGCTCCCGCACAGCGGAGCGGATTTCGGCAATGAAGCCTGCATTGGAAGCCGTAATCATCGGGATGTTTGCGCTCCAGCAGCGCTCACCCAGCGCGCGCACAGTCTTATCAGGTTGAGCACAAGCAATAACCAGCGACACGTTGCTCAAATCGGCAAAGTCTGCCGGCGCCTTGACAACAGCCTGGCCATGCACATCAGGGTTCATCTCACACAGATTGCGTACGATGCTCTGGGCGCGCGATTCGCCCACATCCGAAGCGCGCACAAAAAAGTTTGTGCGTACGTCGGCCTCACTCACCAGCGCATCGTCAACCACAATAAACTCGCCAATTCCTACACGGCAAAACAGAACAATCTTAGCCAGCACGTTTTACATGTCCGCATGACAGACATCGAGAAACGCCGCTTAGAATGGTAACTTTCAAAAAGACCATGTCAGGTTTCCCAAAACGCCTCATGATCTACTTTGAGAGCCGACCAGAGTGAGTCATACCTGGCAGAACAAGGTTCTTGAGCGACTCGGAAGCAAGCGTCGACGATCCAAGCACCACAACGCGGGCTCGCTCAAGTGCTGCCTGACCGTCTTTTTGCCACAGCCTACGAGAAACAAGGTTACACAGCGCGTGTTAGCAAATCATTGACGCAGTTCCGCTATTAAATATGGCAACGTACCTGAGTTGGCGGTCGTAGAGTTGTGCTTTATCCGTTTCAGTGCGCATTCGTTTTACTTCGCCTGTAATAGAGTGCTCAGAAAGAGAGCGTCGCATGAAGAGTAAAACGTAAATTTGCAAGAATTAGCAAAGGCGAACGAGACTTTGACAAATCGAGACTTTGGGCGATACAGTTTGACAAAAAAACGAAATTCAAGAAGGCCACCTTGAAAGAAGAGCTGAAGAAGCGTACAAAAGGCAAAAGGAAGGACTGCGACGGTGAGCTTGGCGAAGGCTGCGCTGCGCTCGAAATCAAAGGCGCTGAAAGAGCTAGACGGGAGGGCTGCAGCGTCGGGGTCGGGGGAAGGGTCGCTGCCCCCGAGAAAAGCGAAAGAAAACAGCCGCGCCCCTCTTTGGCGGCATTGCTGGCCAGTATTTGTACCTCTGCTTGCGGCCGCCCCGCCCCGTTCTTCTTCTCTTCCCATCTGACCAAGCCCGTCCTTTTTAAACATCTTTTTATATTCAAGCTCTTAGCGCTCTATTATCTTATTCACGCCTTGCTGGCTCCCGTTGGTATATTCAAAGACACAGCACATCGCTATCAGCTCCACTCGCTGCGTCCAGTGCTCCCATACTTTAGCACCATCTGCCAGGACTTTAGCAACAGTGCCCTCCGCCGCTTGCACGTGCCAGCGCATCTATTCTCGTATTATTCTCGGCAGAGCCCGGATTATTAGAGGCGTACTATGAGCGGTGAGCCGCGCAACGCCGACATCGACTCGAAGTTTCTGCAGGATCTCGCAAAACACTTCCACTCTCCGTCGCAGCTTTCAGGCTTTTCACACCTGAACATCGCAGACACCAGCAGCAGCTCGCCCAGCACAACTCTTGCAATGGACCCGTCCTCGGCCAGCGGTGTGCCTATCAACTTTGGCGGCGCATCGGCCGGCAACCGCCAGATGGGCAGCTCGTTCAACACAGACTATGACCGCAGCGGACTGGCCAACAGCTTCCAGCAGCTGCAGCAGCAGCACTCGTTCCAGCCGCAGACGCCGCAGCAGAACTTGTTCCGCACGCAACTCGGGTCTCCTGGCCAGCAGGAGATGTTCTCGCCGGGAACTGACGACCTGGACAATCTGTCGCCGGCTAACAGCTATCCCAACCACAGCCTGGCCGCAATGGCCTCCGGCGCCATGCAGAACAGCATTCCGGGTTCGCTGCTGATGAACCAGCGCCACGACGCACAGGCAGCGACCGACCACATGTTGCGCATTCAGGCCTTTAGCGCCAGCCCGCCGCCCAATGCCAATCCCTACCAGAGCATGTCGCTGCCCGCCCACTCGGAGTGGTTCGATAGCCATCTGGTTCAGCACCAAAACATTGGCTCGGCTCTGGACCCGTCGTCATTCACGGCTCACCAGATGGCTGGCTCCAGCGCCGCCGAGTTCTCGCCACAACAGCAGTCACTCATGTCGTTGATGGAGAATGACGAAGGCGACATCCACGGCACGTAAGTTTATTCCCCTCTTCACCGCTCTGCGGCCTCCGATTGGCTGTCTCTGGCATAATTGCAGCAGGTGCTCGCTGCCTGCTCACAATTGCCTGCCTCTATAGCAACCACGGCGCTCTTGGCTATTATGCCACGCCGCCCCGCGCTCATTGGCTATTGCCACTACGTATATTCCGCCTGCTTGTCCCTGTATTGCCTGAACTTTGCATTGCACTAACCTTACTTTGCCTACTGTGGTTTCCTTTTAAACCCTGTTAATGTTCTTGTAGTGGCGGTATGAGCCTGGAAAAACGCCGCCGTCGCCGGGAGAGCCATAATGCTGTCGAGAGACGTCGTCGCGACAATATCAATGACCGCATCCATGACCTGTTCAAGTTGCTGCCTCACGACATTGTCGACGCCAATGCCAAGCCCAACAAGGGTGTCATTCTGAAAAAGTCTGTCGAGTATATCCACTATCTTAATCAGAAGATTGTTGCTCAGAATGCGCGGATACACGAGCTAGAGACAGGCATGTCTCCATCAGCTGTTGGTCACCACCAGCATCATCAGCAGCCACAGGCGTCCAGTGGTCTAGCTGCCATGCTTGCTGGCGCTGCAAGCATCAACTCGTCCCGGCCACAGGGTAACGATGTCAACATGATGAACTCTGGTCTGTAACGGACTGTAGCCACCATATCGGCTCTTTTCTGTTACACTGTACTTTTGGTCGTTGCTCTACCATGGCCATGCGCTAGAGCCTCATTGCTGCTTGCTTATACCGCTCCCTTTTATTCGTTCATCTGCCTTGCCTGCTAAGCCTGTCGCCAATGCACTGGCAAGTCTACGAAGGGGATTGACACTTGCTCTCCTACTTTAACTTGTACATTGGCACGATAGAGGAAATTAGAGGGAGGGGAAGCTGAATCGATTGTATTTTTAGTCGACGCGGACTCTCTTTCCCCCTTCTTGCTTTCCATTGCTGTTTTACTTTATTCCACTTTACTTGGCAGGCAACCGTGCAGATGATATAGGTTTTTTATCAGTTGCGTCATTTCTTAAACGCAATCATTTAGTTATAGTTTTCATTTCTGTCTTATGGATTATCTGATAACCACTTTAGTGCTACAATATAACTGAAACATGCTGCGCAAACAGCAACCACGTTATTCATGTAATGAGCGGATGCTTTTTGGTGCGAAATCTGCACAACGAATAGCACCAATGAGATTTTTAGCAAACTCATCGAAAAAGTAGTAGTTGTCTCTACCATAAAAGGATTCCTTTGAACTGCAATTTAATAAAAGTTCGAAGAACGTCTTCCTTGAAGCTATATTAAACCCCATTTTTCTTACACGAACTTTTTTGGGCATCCCAGTCAACGTTAATTAACGGGCAAAAGAAACTAATATAACAAAAGTCTCTACCCCAAACACCTGCTGCCTTTTGGCAAAAGCACAGCCTTTTCAATTTGTTTATGTAGTTGGTGGACAGCACTGCAAAGCTCGACTGGCCACTAAATTAAAAAAACAAGTATTACAAAAAGGCCAGGGAAAAAGGAAGGAAATGGAAAGCTGCCTGTACTCGAAGACCTATTATAAAACCTTTGGAATCCTTTCGCTTTATTCTTTCTTGTTTTCACAATAATCTTTCTCTATTCTCTTGTTTTATAATCTGCACTGCTATTTCAACAGCACATAGCCACTCTACCTTTGAAAATGCGTTCCTACTGTTTGGCCAATGAGCCCATGTACCGGCAAACCCTTAGTGCTTTCCACAGAACCGTGCCCCGGTTATCTGCCACTGAAACGGTAACCCGGAAAGTTGGTACAATCGGCACCATGACCAGTCGGTTCTACAAGCTCAACAAGCACCTAATATTTGTCAGCGACACACGAGTAAAGATAACCACAATGAACAATGAGTGTTTGTTGGACATTAGTAAAAGCGATTTCCCCACTGTTGCTCCTACAAGCCAAGTGGTATCCACTCGCAGCGTGCACATGCATGCAAACAAACCTGTGCTAGCCAAGGCATATTCGTCAGGTAGAGTACCGGTTGGTTCTGCACTTGCTCCGAGAAACAGACAGTTGCAGCCTTACAGTGCATTGCCGACGACTCTTCAACCAAAATACATGCAGCCAAGAGTTGTACGGTATTGTAATCCGACTGGACAGCGAGTAATTAGATAGTTCAAACAATAACAATAATCGGAATTGCTAGTATTAATACAACCACTAATCACTAATGGTATTGAACAGCTGTAACGTGAAAGCACCTTATTGTTTTACACTAGTTTTGTGTTTACAACTAATTCCTACAACGTTTTGCTAACTCACAAACAACTTGTTTAATTTATTGATGTATAAGGTATTTAGAGATTGTGTTATAATAAAAGTGCTAGTATGGAGATAAAAACAGCCGCTTCAGCTGTTTGCTGAATGCATGTTCAATGCTTGCAATACTAGTCAAATTGAGCTCGTATAATCCTGGCTGCTTGTTATTCCCCACCATCACATTCTACCAGTACCTCAACAGTGATGGAATCAGTTTCCTTCCCAATAGTATAGGTAACTTTAACATCTTCACCTCTGTAGCCCTCAAAACTAGTTACATTAGAGTTTTTATTGGAATAAATTAGAGTTCTTACCCACCATATTTCAGATATATTAATATTGATGTTCTTACACTCTTCAACCCAATCATTAACCATCTTATTCTTCGGGATTGTTTGTTTCAAAAAATCTACACTCATTGTTTAGCTTGCTAAAAGTAATATATGTTATTCTGTTAGTAAAATGTATGAATAAGAGTAGTGTGTTTTGGGAAGAAAAGCGAGAGTATGCGGAAAAAAGTCCAGTTTATATAGCAGAGCAGGAAGAAGAAAATCGAAAAAGCCAAAACATAGAATTGTCCTTTTTTCCCAAGAACGGAATTCCCGAAGCCTCGGCTACAAAGCAAAAATGGTAAATGTTTTTAGCGGGATCTCCGACATTTTGCATTAAAGCTTGGGGTTTTTTTGTTCTATTTATTGGAAATCAGATAAGCTTCTTTGAACGAAAGCACTAGACGGCAAATGTTAAAGGTTTGTCCAGCAAACAAGGCATGTCAAAGCAAGCACAGCCTTTGTGTGTGTTGGCCCGGGTTCTGTAGATGCCGAGGTTGGGGTGGGTACGGCCAGACTTTGGATACTAAAGCCGAAACAAGGCGCCAAGGTTTGGCTACCGGAAAATCCGGATATAAGCTCTACCTTAGCTACACACATTTGTAGAATTCTAGTGTAGCGACTAGCTTGGCAATAAATTGGATACAAATCTTTCAAAAAAAAACTGCATATATATGGTTAAACAACAAGCACAGAATTAGTAGAATGGCTTGTTCGCGATCCAGCGGTTAATCATGTCCAGAGAGTTTTCTGGCTGGTCGTATGGAACCATATGCCCAGCGCCAAACACGCGCAGGAACGAAAAGTTCTTAAAAGTACGTGCCTCGCCAGCAGCCTTGCCGTCAACAATCCAGTCCTCGTCCGCAGAGCCAGCAAACGACGTCTTTCCGCTCCACTCGAGAGCCTCTGACCACGCCTTGTTTCCATACCAGTTGCAAATAAAGTCTGCATCGCCGGCGTAAATCAGCACCCGAATGCCGGCTTCCAGCAGCGGCGGAAGCTCACGGACATACGGCTTCATCCAGTCACCAGAGAGCATAAAGCCCGAGTAGGTTTTCTGCGAGCATGACTCAAACTTGCTCACATCAGATCCCAGCTCCTTCTGCACATCGGGGTTGTTCAAGTATGCGTCGATGTCGCCCATAATCGGGTAGCACAGGTTGCCGCCCTCGCACGGAATGCGCACGTCGTATGGGTTGGCGCCGGACTGTTGGTACGTGGCCAGCATGCTGTTGCAGTACGTCTGAGCCGGAAGACACGCAATCCGGTTCTGCCACTTGTAGCATGCATCGATTAGCCGGGCACAGGTTGGGTATGTGCTGTCCATCTTGTCACACTGGTCCTGACGCAGCACCGGATCATACGTGGAGTTGCAGGCCATCTTCGAGTAGTACTTGTACTGAATGAGCGGATCAGTCAGCCCATTGCCCACGCCAATCGACGTCAGCGGCAGCACGCGCTTCTGTTTTTCCGCTGTGCTCAAAGTGTTGAGACTGAGCTTCTGTGAGAACTCGAGATTCGCCTCATGAATGGCCTTTGCTGTAGCCGGCACATAGTGGCCAGCATACGACTCGCCAAACACGTGAAGCTCGCTCTGCGCGTATTCAGGGAACGAGTGATAGAACAGCTGCAGGAACTTGTATACATCCTGGCCGGCTTCGTACGAGTTGAACACATCCTTGCCGTACGAGAATCCGACATTTAGCGGCTGGTCAATGAAAATAACATGTGCCTGGTCGTTCCACCCGTACTTGTTGAACGACGCAGACTTGCCGCCCTTGTCGATACGGCAAGAACCAAGCTCCATCAACAGGCCGGTAAACGAGCTGCACCCAGGACCACCGTTCATCCACAGAACAATGGGCGCGTCCTCGCGCTTTGCGTTGCGCGCTTCAAAGAACCAGAAAAAGAAGTGGCGGTCTTCTGCAGTGTCCAGGTAACCGCTGTACTGCGTCGTGTTGGCGTCGCAGAGCTTAGGCTGCTTGATGCGCAGCTGGTAGTTGGGCAGCGCTGCCATGCTTTCGATGCGCTGCCATTTGGCGTCGCTGACCAGGCTGGCCGTAGCGTTGCGAGCTGGGGTAAACGGCATGTCTGAACTCAGCTCGGAGTGAGGATGGTGTGGAGCAAAGGCGTGCTGCGCAGGCGATGCCGCTGCGACCGCTGCCAGCGCCAGGCCAGCGCCTGCCAGCGACCAGGCGGCGTTGCGGACAAACTTCATTGGTACTAGCGAGATACAGATAGATAGTGTTATAATATTTATAAAGTATAAAGATAATGAATGAAAAGAAAAGAAACTGAAGAATGACGCACGTTTTTGTCCTGGCAGGACCGCCCTGCTCTTCAAATGCACTACAACTCTTTCCACAATGACAATCATGTGATGGAGGAGACGCCGAAAAAGAGGATGACGGAGATGCCGCTTTCTCGTGGAGCAAAAGAACGGCAGAGCCCACAATAAAAAAAATTGAACCGGTCTGGCGTGTAGACCAGGCGCGGTTAGACCTGTGTTGCGTACCGGGGATCAAATCCAGGGTTGTTAATGCCGCTGCCGCCCAGCAGCGTGCTCGTAACCTGTACCTGGTTTCTAATAGCAGCAATAAGGTAGCAGCCAGCAGCCACAGTGGTGGTCGCAGCACCAATCGCCAGCACAGTGCTGCTTTGCGCCATCGACGCCCACATGACGATAGCAAAGATGAGATACGTCATGAACCGCAGCCAGTGGTTCTTCAGCGCTCTCACTCCCTTGTCAAACGTCGGTCCTGTCGGGCAAATGCGCAGGAATAACGGCAGCTCGATAAGAATGCAAATCACGCCAAACACGATTGCCAGAATTGAGTACACAATGTGCGAAAATATCGTCACAGCTCCAAGAACTATCAGCAGCACGCCGGACAGCAGCGCAACAAACTGTCCGTATAGGCTAAAGTTTCTCGACTTTAGCTCCTCGACCACGCCCATTTTATATTGTGACTATGCAGGTTCTAATATGCAAATAGAGAGAGAAAATTATTGAGAAAAAGATGTGTTGAGAAGAAATAAACGCTCTTATTTATTCTGATTTAAACTGTGCCAAGCCCGAGGCTTTTAACGTAAATGGGATTCAAAGGACCTCACGCGCTCTTTCCCACCAAATGGGATTCCTGTTTTCTTTACGGCTTTCAAAGAGCCAAACTAGTGGCAGTAGCGCGCCAATTTGCAGAATTGCTGAGCCTGAAAAGCACAAAGTGCTCATTCGCCTTTGCCCATAACATAGCGCCATTATGCGCATTTAGTTAAATGCACTGTGCGGCATTTTTTGACCTGACGTTCGCTTTGTGTAGATTAATCTTGTCCTTTGTATTTTCAGGCTTCTTTTAGCTGAATTTCTAGAAGTATTCATAATACGTCATCCACCTCATGTTTGGCGATCTGCTAGCTCTGCCCGAGGGCGGCCTGCCCAAGTTTATCTGGCTATCGGCTGCGTTCTCGGTATTCAACACAGTTCAGTGCATGCTGCAGCCGCTTGGAATGACGCGGCGGATCTACTCGCAACAGCCGCAGCAAGTGACGCAATTGTCGTCTCATCTGTTTGCCGCATGGACGGCGCTGTCGGCGATTCTGCGGTACAAGTGTGCGTTCAACATGGGTAACGAGGTGTTGTTTGACATAACTTTTTGGTCGTACGTGATTGCTGGTGCGCATTTCTTGTCAGAAATTGTAGTGTTCCGCACGGTAAAGGTACCGGGGCCGGTCCTCAGCACCTTTTGCGTGGCCATAACTTCTATTGTGTGGATGACCAAGGATCGCCAATTCTACATCCAATAGCTAATTCGTGAGGTTTGATTTTGTGTCGATTCTCCTTTTTGTTTTGAGAATCGCCTGTGGTTCCGCCACGGCTAATAAAAACTGCACAGTTTTAGAATTTATCCTCATGAACTCATGCCTAATGATTGGAACACATTGTTTTGTGCGTTAAATATTGCCAAGGATAACCTGTATGGTCAGTCGCCAGACGATCTGATCTGCGCACATCTCCCAAATTTGTATACATGGCAGTCAGCAACATGGCGAATTGCCTGGCCAACCAACTGCTAGAGTTAGAAACATACAATGCGTCGTGAGCGTTCTGCAGCACTAGTTTTCTAGTGGATTATCTGAACCACACTTGGTGTGCATATTTACCAGTTGCGCAACACCCAGTTCAGATTCAAAGAGTTTGACATTCCAGTTGCAATTTTTGCCGCTATTATTGCACTAATCGTTGAATTGATGGTCAACAATTTCAACTTATCGCGGTTTGCGCAGGTAAAGCCCCCGACGAATCGAAAATAACTGTTGCTGATATGTCTATCCGCACAATTGTTGTTTGGTTGTTTGTCGACCATCCTGTGGTTATGTTTATTGTCAACTGGCGCAAGTACAAGCTGCATTGGGTTAGACAACTGGCGTCGGTCGTGCTTAACACCAGAAACACTTACAATGTCAGATTTCTGTTGACTGTGCGGCGCAAAAAAGTGCACATGTACAAGTTTATTCTGTTTTCACCATTTGTGCTTCCCCGTGCTACGCGGGCCGAGCACAGAAGATTACCACCGTGTATTTCCAGATTTATATAATAGAATACTTTTAACTTGGCTCGGGTTCTGCTTCTAGTTGAATTCCGTGTCACAAAAACTCTTTTGTAAATTTTCCTTGTCAAATAGTATAAAGACAAATTTATTATGTTTGTCAGCATTTATTTTTAAGACGCGAGTTTGCCCCATCTTTAATAAAAAAGTAATGTGTTGTTAAAAGTGTTTCCGTGTTAAGAAATCCCGAAATTATTAAAGCAGCAGTGCTCTGGAGATTCCAGTATAAATGAAAGAATGCGTCAACATGGTTCTGCTATCTAACAGTTTTTTTTATAGTTTTTGGTTATGTTGTCCGTATTTTCTGCACTGCTGCAATCAGCAATACTCGTGTTTCTGCTATGTTTGTCAACGATAAACTATGTCATGTATTCATCGTGGTCAGACAATACTTTGAATAGCATGCTCAAACGTATGTCGCCGGATACAGATGCATATGTGTATCCCATGTACGATGTTATGTTAACTATTGGAGACTCAATAACGCAGTTTGGTGGAGACCCACAAAATGGCGGATACGTGGCATACCTCTCTAAGCAGTACCAACGCCAAATGGACGTATTGAACCGTGGGTTCTCCGGATACAACACGACCGGTGCACGGCGAATCATTCACAACATTTTGCCAAAGTCACCTCTCTACGTTTCCAAGCGCTTATTTAATATACCTGAAACTGAAAACTCTCAAACTAGCAACACCACATTGTCTACTGCTGCTCAGATAAACAATACAACACACACCATATGGCCTAGTCGTGACAATACATTTCCAAATGCAACAGGAGCATTGCGCATATGTATATTCTTTTTTGGCACTAATGACGCTACCATTGAGACATGGCACCAGCACACGCCACTTGATACATATGCTGACAATTTGCGATACTTTGCCTCGTTGTTGCAGTCTCCAAGTTCAGAGCATTATTCACCTGATACAAAGATAATTTTTATTACTCCACCGCCAATTGGTGGCCGCATGGTTGAGGCAAATGTGCGGGCTGGTAAAATACCTGCAGTGCTTACAAATGAATCTGTCAGAAAGTATGCCGAAATGGCCAAGACTGTAGCTAAAGAGGTAAACGCACCATATGTGGATTTATACTCTAGAATTGAACAAATGGTTGCAATTTTACAGACAATGCCGCAATATAACAATACTAATGGATTTGATGGCTACGATCAGTACCTAGTCGATGGCATACACTTGACTGAGCTTGGCAATCAGCTCTTGTTCAGCATGATTATGCAAACTATAAAGTCAAATTGGCCAGAGCTAAGCCCGCCATAACCACCCAGAGCTTGAATGCGCACATAGTTTTCAGATTATTTTGTAAAAATAGTGTTATTTAGCATATCATTTAATTTAAAAAATAAATTGACATGTTGCATGTTATAACATAATAATCAACAAAGTTACTCTTTAGACTTGCGCTTGTCCTTCTTGTCTTTTTTCTCCTTCTTCTCCTTCGTGTCCTATTTCTCGCTGGTCTCCGTCTTGTCTTTCTTCTCGCTCTTCTCCTTCT
Source organism: Coemansia sp. RSA 921 (assembly GCA_027577315.1). Taxonomy (NCBI): domain Eukaryota; kingdom Fungi; phylum Kickxellomycota; class Kickxellomycetes; order Kickxellales; family Kickxellaceae; genus Coemansia; species Coemansia sp. RSA 921. The sequence goes on along the minus strand of JANBQT010000036.1, from coordinate 2,392 downwards.
TGGCCTTTTTATCCGATTTAGATTCCTTCTCATCCGACTTGCGCTTCTTCTTCGGCTTCTCCTCCTCGTCAGAATCGTCCACAACCGGCTTCTCAGTCTTTGGCTTTGTCAATGCATCAATAACCCGCTCCGCCCGTTCCCGTGTACCCACCTCAACCTCCACAGGCTGCACACTTTCTTCCTTCTTCGCCTCCCCATCCTTCTCTCCGTCCTGTGCCTCTTCGGCTTTAGCACTCGCCTTGGCCCGTTTCTGCATCTTCGCATCACCCTTTGTAACATGCGACGGCATCAGTCCCAAAACCCGCGTGCGCTGAGCTTTTTGCTCGTCCGTGATAGCCATAGTGGGGTTAGCCACCAGCTGGGCGTCTTCCAAGAGCGTAGAGCGTAGTTTGCCCATTGATTCAGCCAAGTATTGCACGGCTATTTCAAACATGTCGAGAGGCATGAGGCTTGCGTTGTACAAGTGGCGGATAATCCACAATTGGCGTGCTTTGTTGAACTTCCATGCAGACCTGTCGGTGTTCCATGTGGTGAGGTACGTGTGGGCGTGTTGCTGGGTTTCGATGGATCCTTCGCGGAATATACGCTGTTTTTCGCGGTTGGCTTGTTTGATCTGCGCGCCCGTATTGCGCTTGACAGGCTTTGGGGCTGTGGCTTCTGTATCGCTGCTCGACATGTTTATAAGCTGATTTTTAGGTAGAGGTTACAATAAAAGCATATACAAAAGAACAAGCATTTTATGAACAGTTGAATTTTCAAACTTTTTATTGGGTTGATCGTGATCACCGCCATCAACGATTACGATAAACTAGGATTTTTCATTGATGCTTCTTTTACTAACTGTTGTATATTTTACATTTCAATTAGACTTCTTATTGAAAGAAAAAAAAAACAGAAAATGGTAAAGCTGGTGGAAATCGACGAGGCCGACTACGATTCGGATTCGCAGTACACGACAGACAGCGAGTCCTCGCTCTCCGTGCACGAGAACGTGGATTCGGATTTCGAAGACGACTATATGGACGAATCGTTGCTCGAGCGGATTGCTGCGCTCAAAGACATTGTGCCCATTGAGCAACGGCACGCAGTATCGCGCTTGGCGAGCCAGGTAGCATACTGGGGTGATTTTGGCATGCGGCTTATGGGCAAATTGTCGTGGGTGGTTACGACGAGCGCGCTTCTTGTGGTGTTGCCGTTGGCGTATGAGACTGACAAGGATAAGATGATGGCGCAGTGGGAGAGCGAGCAGGGCGGGGCGCAAGGACAAGTGCCGCCGGGCATGGCTCCGGGCATGGCCCCAGGTATGGCCCCAGGCATGGCACCGGGCGTGGTGGGACCTGCCCCTGGTATCGTCTAAACATAGTTTTTTGATCTTTAATCGTACAACTAAAACTTATTTGGTGCCCATGGACAACCGGGGTTAATGAATGCTATCATATAGCATTTAATGTACAAAAGGCATATACTCGTTGTCAGCGACTTTAAAGGAATGACTCTGGTCATGGATCTTTTCTGTGGTTTAGATTTGGAACGATATTTTATTACACATATTCGACTCGTAGCACAACACAGCTTTTATTTGGTGCCCATGGATAACCGGCGGACCTGCGTTTGCAACCCGTCCCATTCCGAGCAATATTTTGCAACGGGAGCACGAGTTTGGCCTGTACCAGACGTGAGGACAAACAATCGAGACTCGAGGGCCAGGACCGGCGCCACCAACCGCACAAGCGCTCGGGCCTTTGTGTCGCTCACCACACACTCGCTCAGCCTTTTGGCCACATATCCCACGACGACATCAGCCAACAGCCCCAGCACCGTGAGATACACACGACTGGGCAAATGCGCCTGAGCAGTATGCGCAACCTGAGCCACACACCCACACGCCACCACAAGTCTTTGCTCCGCATCATCTAGCACATTCTCGTTTAACCATCCTTTCTGCGTCCACATGCCCAGTTCACGCACCACGCTGTCCCGCGTACGTTGTAACACTGGACTCATTGATTCGCGAGCCAACGTGCGGAACGATGCGATTAGATCGACAAACGTAGCAGATGCTCTTAGTTCTCGCGGCCAGTGCTCTCGTAGTCCGTGGCCCAGCGCCGTCAAGTGATGAACCAAGAACGTGCAGTCGTTGAACATGATAAACGCGCGTTTCGCGTCGACCGATAGAATGGACCATTGGCTAGGCATCAGGCACCGGTACAACGAGAACGCGTCGCGCACTGCATGTACGTATGTAGCAGCGGTGCGCGAGCCGTCGCCTTGCGCAAAGCCGATTGTTTCGCGCGCAAACTCTACCAAAAGCTGTGCTTGTACGCTGATCGAGCACCGGGGAAAGTGCAATGCGCCGTCTGCGTCTTCCTCCGGCAGCATGCTTCCCTTGCCA
>JANBQT010000035.1:0-30927 GCA_027577315.1 Coemansia sp. RSA 921 | reverse complement strand
TCTACGCCCACAATTAGGCCGCCCTTGAACTCGTTGGTCATAATTACCTTGGTATTTACTTTTTTCTGTAGAGCCACTCTGGGATCTACTGGAGCAGGAGCGGGTGCTGGTTTGGCCATGGTTTATAGGCTTGGTGCTTTATTTGTATAGCAAGAGTAATATATAATTTATGTATAAATCAAGAGTGCGCTGAAGTAAGAGAGGAAAAAACTACTGGAAAGTGAATATTTGAATAAAACAATAAAGCCAGACGGAAAAGCTCGTTTCAGGCTTGGCAATAGGCTTTTTAAAAAGAAGCTTGGCAATTTTTTTGAATTAAACTGCCAAGACAAAACTCGTCGCTTTGTAAATAATATATATTTCTTTGTATGGTCGACTTGTTTAAACTGTATCGAAATGGCTCGTGATTAATTTTTGTTTTACCAACCACAATAAAAAGCATACTCAGCTTTTAATTTTACGCAAAAAAATTTGCAAAAACTCTTATAAAGTGCGCCTTGCATTTCACATGGGCGCTGTTGACCGAACAAACAAACTACCCAACATACAATCTTGGATACGCCACTTTAAGCTGGTAGCTTGTTCTCACGTTGTGAGAATTCAATAGTGCAAACTTGTATATAAATCAAAGATGAACGACCTTGTATGCAGGTTCCAATAACTTTTTGCACCTTTCAGGGTTTATTTAGTATATTCCAGCTATAAAAATGTTTTGTTATTTTATCGTATTTGCTGCCATTGTTTTTAACAGTCTTGCAGCGCGGGTTGAGCTTGACTGGAATGTTGGCTATGTGTTTGGCGCTCGTGATGGATACACATATCGACGCGCTATTGGCGTTAATGGCAAACTGCCATTTCCATCTGTCCATGTTATGCAAGGCGATACACTTGTAATAAATGTACACAATTCGCTTGATGTTCCGACATCAATCCACACTCACGGCTTGTTCAACAACGGCACCAATTATTACGACGGACCCGACATGGTAACGCAGTGTGGAATACCGCCTGGTGAAAACTTTACCTACGTATTTGAGACAAAAGACCAATTTGGCACGTTTTGGGTTCACGGGCACACACGCCACCAGGAAGCTGACGGATTCCACACACCGTTGATTATTCACAGCCGCAAACAGCCGGTAATTGTCTATGACGAGGAGTTGACTATGACGTTTGAAGACTGGTACACCACCGAGTTTTACGTGCGGCAGGAATATATTGAAAGTCTGGAGGATGCACGAACGCTTGTGCCTAACTACCCGAGAGCGTTGATTAATGGATATGACGGGAACAACACTGCGCCAATTACATTTGTTCCCAAAAGGCGGTACCGTCTGCGCATAATCTGTATGTCGGTAAATAACTGGTTCAAGTTTCGTATTCCAGGACACAAGATGACAGTTATCGAGGCGGATGGCGTCGAATCAATGCCACTAGAAGTTGATGGACTATCAATGGGACCTGGGCAGCGTTATTCAGTCATTGTCACAGCTCACAAATCAGACGAGTTCAACTACCTTTACAACGTTACTTCATACTCTCCAGTTCTTCTTCGTGATGCGGGATTCAAACCGCTAGTGTATACTGGATTGGTTAAATACCGTGACGGCGCACCAGTTAAAACCATACCAGCACCAAGTGACGAGCATCTCGTGTGGCCTGAAGAAACAGCCATGCAAGTGGCGGACAAACAAACGCGGCTTCCAGCTGACAGACGGATTGAGCTTACTGTAAACAAGTTTATCGACAAGCACCATGTGCTACTAAACGCACTGAGCAGCTCACTATACAAGCCTGTGCTTGTGCCTACGCTATACACAGCGCTATCAATGGGCGATCTGGCCAAGAACAGCAGCGTATACGGGCCGCAAACAAACGCCTACGTTTTGAAGCACTTGGAAGTTGTGGAGATTGTTATTAACAACCCAATAGGCGACGACCATACGTTTCATTTCCATGGCCACAATGTACAGGTTATTGAGACTGGACCTTATGGAAACTCATCAACCGATAATCGCAAACCTGTTGCTCACCAACAGTCTGAATTGTGGCCAATGTGGCGTGACACAGTTCAGGTGCGTGCATATGGATTTATTCGTGTACGGTTCCGTGCGGATAACCCGGGTGTTTGGTTCTTACATTGTCATTTAGCCATACATATGTACAACGGGCTTGCTGTAGTGTTTGTTGAAGCACCCGATGTACTGCAGCAGCGGCAGAGTGTACCTGAAGCAATGGTTGAAATGTGCAAGCGTCAGGGCATTCTCACCCAAGGTAATGGCGCTGGAAATCAAGGATTTGACCTGTCTGGGCTGCCACCGGCCATATATCTGCCAAGCTAAAGCGTTGATGACATTACCCTAGCCATCTCGTATTTTACGCAATAGACACGTTACTAAATAACAAAAAATAAGCAATGCTGCCAACAAAAGTAATAAATATTATTACAATTTTGTTACCAGCTCGCAGATGAACAATATAGGTTTTTTTAAAACAAAGTTTTAATTTATTAAACTTTACAACTTTTATGTGGCAGAGGCCCGATCTCTACTTTCACAAACGAACCACGCAGGAACTTGAGCGTCTTGTATTTATAACACGTAGAAATAAGACACTAAAGTTTATAATTAACCGCAGCACCCAACGCCCCATTGTCTTCACAAATCCCAGCCAATTTCGCCGCGTTATCATGATGCGCCACAGCCATAATAACCGACCGAATACGACGGCCCGGATTATCGGCCTGAAACACCTGCACACCGGCAATAACTCCATCGGCGCCCAAACTCATCATCATCGCCGCATCCATCGGCAACATAATGCCTCCATCGGCAAACAACGGCACCGGAAGTTTCTTCAACGCAACCGTCTGTTTAATAAGCGCAATCATTGTTTGCGAATGGGCCTTGGCCAACATCTCGGCATCAAACTCTGGCTGGGTCATTTTCGCGTATTTGCCAATACCCGCATAAATGGCTTTAATCGTGTTCGCCGTCACTCTAATATCGGGCTTGTCTTCGTCTCCACCACATATGGTGCGGATCATTGACGCGCCCTCAAATATAGCCTGTAGTGCTGTGTTGAGGTCTTTGGCGCCAGCGATATACGGGATTTTGTTGTTGAACTTTTTATACGTTTTGGCGCCCGTTGTGGCCATTCCCTCGTGCTCGTCGACGCCGTCGCAGCCGCATGCTTCCATAATTTGGGCCTCAGTTGTGTGTCCGACACGCACTCGGCCGATGATGGGCAACAAGACGGAGCTCAAAATGTCGCGCACTACTGCTGGACCGGCAGCTGAAACAACGTGCTCGTGGTCGATGCCTTTTCGCATCGCGTTGCCGATGATGAGACCGCGGCCACCGAGCTTTTCGGCCAGCTTGGCTTGGTCGCTGTCGTGGACAACAAAGATTACTCCGCCTTTGAACAGACTGGTCATGAATGCTTTGGTGTTTACCAGTTTTTGTAGAGCCACTTTGGGATCTACGGGAGCGGGTTTTGGTTCAGGCATGGTTGGAACGTAAATTGAATATAGTATTTAACAGACAAGCAGCTAGTGAGGATGGAGAAGCAAAAGAGAGAATTAATAAAACAGGTAAAAGACAGCCTTTTATTTCTTTACTAAAGGTGCAAAGTGTCGCTTTACTTTAAAGAAGTTTTCTATTGCTTTTTTAAAAGCAATGGAATACACTTGATTCACATGCCAAGAATTTTTTTAACGTTACAAACACCCAAAAAAGTACACACACTTCTGTGTATTTGCAAAAAAAAGAACAAACATTTAATGAATATAGCCGAAAAACTAAGCCTTGGCGTTGCGCTCCTGGTCTACCGTCATAGCCACAATAGCCGCACCCACGCCTGACCCGTCTTTAGCCAGTCGTAGCTTCAAACGGTTATCAACAAAATCAGCACCCAAAAACACACGCGACACATCGTACAAGTCGCGCTCAAAGTTTGGATAAAACTGGTACATGGAGCCATCAATTCCCACCGACACAGACGATGTGAGCAGCTCGGGGCGCGACAAGAGCACGGCAGCCATGGCCGCCGCCGACAGCCGGACACCTCGAGTGCCGATCATATTGCAGACGTTTTGCACCGCTTTGCGGTCAATCAACGTGGTCGGCGGAAGGTCGAGCGTTGACTCAAGCACAGTTTGCACAACCTTTAGGTCTGGCGACGAGTCAGCGACAATTTCCGACATGTACGCGGTGTCGAATGTGTATGACTTGTTGAGGATTTCAGACGACCGGCCGCCAAACAACAAGCGCTGGTCCACCAGGTACAGAAGCGCATTGCGCACGACCTCGCCCAAAAACAGACCTGAGATCATCTTCTCGTAGACTTGCAAGCCATGATTAGATGATTTGCGGTTGAGCTTGTTGTCGTGCATGGTAAAGGGCAAGACAGTCGTTGCGTTGTCAAAAGCTCCCCACTCGAGATTGATGACCATTTCGCCGCCCTTGTCGCCCTCCCACTTGCCCACGTTCTTCAGATCCTCCCAGTACGCAGCATTCGTGCCAGTGCCAAAGATAATGCCCATTTGCGTGTCAGGATACGAGTATCCAGACGTCATCAGCGTGCCCACCGTGTCGTTGACCACTGCAACGACTTCGACAGGAACATGGTGGCGCTGGAACGCAGACTGCGTCAAATTGACAACGTCCCGGCCGACAGAATTAGGCACAGTAAATCCTTTGTTCCACATGGACAAATTGCCCGACGCAATGCCAGTCTGGAATATAGGGAACGAAAAAGTGAATCCGCACGGAATGGTGCGACGCCCAGGGTCCGGCTTCAAGTCATGTTCCTCAAGAAACACGCCTACGCACTCTGCCACAAAGTCCCACAGCCGACTCGCCTTGGCTTCCAGCGTAATGGTGAACTTTTGCTGCACCAGCTCATACGTCGTATCGCCGTTCAGCGTCACTTGGCACACACGCAGGTTGGTGCCGCCCAGATCAAGCGCCAAAAAGCTTCCAGTCTCGCGTCCCGTTGGCCGCCGGTTGACAAACGTCGGGATCATCGGCAACTCGTTCTGGTCGTCACCGGCCAAACCTTGTTTCATCGAGCGGTGGAACTCTGTGATGATTTTGCGAATCATACCGTCCGTAACAGCAAAGCCTTCAGCCATTGTCTTTAGGCTTGCGTTGAGCTCATCGCTGGCTTCGGGGATATGGTACGGCTGGATAAACGCCTGGATATCGTTGGTATCAGCCATAAGACGTTCTTGGGGTTCAAAATACAGGCCGAAAAACAGAGATAAAGAAAAAGGAGAAGGGTTGCTTTGGATCAGGGAATGTGGGGAAAAAGGGACGTTTTTATGGGCAATTGAAAATGCAGCAGCATACCGATAAAACAACCTGGCCTCACACAATTGGCTGCAAATTGGCCAGCTGATTTGTCCCAAGTACGGCGATAGCAGACGTCGGGACGGATATCACGCGCAAACGCTGTCATGTGCGTGGCCAGATAAGGCGAGCAGAATGATCTACTCAATGTGCGGCCCATTTAGCGGGCTTTCGTTCCCAATTAGGCCATGAGTCAGCTGATCCCGTGCTATTCGACAAATCAAAACGACATATAGAAGCTAATTTTGCCACCTGCCAATTCTACAATGGAAAATGTAGATGATTGCATGCGATTAACCTCGATAAATAGATCAAATCTAGATCTTTAGTTTACACGCTTTGGTATTAGCAAACTAGCTACCAACAGTAAAGAAAGGACGGAATGAACACAGGGGTTTTTACAAAGCGTGTGTTAATGGCGTAGGCAAAACCAATTGTGCCATTCAACGCTCATTGTTCGTGTAATGGATAAAGGCGTTAAAACAATAGCAAAAAGAAAGAATGTAGACTACAAGGCGGTCGAAATGTACAGCAGAATAAAACAAGACATTGGTCATTTTATTTAGTCGGCGGTTTCCTCAGCGTCATCAATGTTCATGCGACTAAACACGCCGTTTGTATGCACCATGTTCAGACCGTTGGGACCAGATACCAGCGATGCGCCGCTTCGCGACCGCGACCGCGTTGCGCCCACTGGAGGACAGGTTCCAGCACTCGACGCCAGCATAGGCCGTGACGTCAGCAATGGCGACGATGGGCCTGAGCGCGGCACGTGAGGCACGCGGCGTGCGCCCACCTTGGAAAATGTGACTTGGGCGCGCAGTCCTGACGGCGACATGGCCATGCGCTTATACGACGAGCCCCGCGATGGCTCGCCCTGTGCTTCGCTTTCGTCCAGCGACTTGCGCTTGCCCAGAGAGACCGCCGGCACAATGCATGCGCTGTTCGGGCACGAGCTGGGGCCAGTTGCCAGCAGCTGCGGACTCGATGTGGGCGGAATCTGAATGTGTGTGCAAGGCTTGGGCGCGCGAGACGGGGTGTCTGTAGGTGGACTGGGCTGAGCAGGCGATGACGTCGACGAGCGCAGCCACTCTTGCACGCTCGAGTGGCGGATCGACCGGGTGATGTGGCCCTCATGCTCCATTTCGGACGCCAGCGGTTTGCGGTCCTCCTCCACCAGCGACATCAGCCGCACCACCGCCTTGTTGCGCGGCGCGCTGCCCACCGACTGCCGCCGCAGCCCCGCCAGCTGCGCTCCGCCCGAAGACCCTGCGTCGTTAGTCGTGTCATCCAGCGCCATCGAGTCGCCGTCAATGTCGCCGTCGCACGAGCTGCTCTCGTCGCTGCCAATCAGCGCCACGCTCTCGTCGTCGTCATCATCATCGTCACTGCCTGCTGCTATTGAGCCCCGACTGCCCACACCAACTGAGCCCACGCCAGTTGACCTCCGACTGCCCACACCTGCCCCTACAGCTATCGAACTCCGCCGGGCCAACTCCCTCGGACTGCACGCTGCCGAATACGACACGCCATACGAGCTCTGCGTGCGCTGATGTCCCTGCGCCATCTGCTGCGCCAGCGGCGCCGCCAACAACGGCAACTTTGTCTCATGTCCGCCAAACCCCGGCTCACCAAACGTACGCGCCCGCTGCTGTATCGATCCCACACTCGACACCTGCGGCCTAAACGGCGACGTCGGCGCTGAAAACGACTGCGACCGTTCAGGCGACTCGGTTCGAACTATGGACAATGGTCGAACTATTGGTGAGCCGGTTGCTCGGTGCACGCACGCACGAATAGCCCGACTGGGTACCTCACTAGCTGTAGAATTAACATTTTGCCACCGTCGCTGTAACGGCAAAAGGTCGTCGGGCATGTATGAATTTGTTCGCATGCAGCAAGTCTAGAAGCAAGGAGAAAATTATCTTTAAAGAAAATGGAAAAACTGGTCGGAAATAAAGAAAGAGAACGCTTGTCCCCCAAAGAGCAGTGGGGAAAGGCGAGTCTGAATCAAAGCTTGATATTGGATTTCATTCACGCAAAAAAAGGGAAAAGGGGAATAAGGCGCTTAATAAACTCCAAGCAGGGCTGCCAAACACAATACCAGGGCTGCTGGCCGAAGCACACTTGCTGCTGACGTCGTTGACCCAGCATCACCGTCGCCAAACGTATTCGTCGTTGTGGACTTGTACGTCACGCCGTTAATGTCGGCTACTGCTTTGAACAAATCTCCGACATCGTAGTAATCGACTGTGACAAAGTTTGGAAAGTACCCAGCACTGCCGCACGCATTGGCCTGCCCCACAATACTGGCTCGCGTATTAACCGATGCCGCAGAGTTGGGCGCTGGCCGCTCAACGTTCAAATTAAATATTGATAAGTTTGTATACACAAAGTGGTTCATCACCCACAATGGCCGCACCTGCGAGTTCGCCGTACAGCCAAACGATACGCCAGACTCTACCGAAAACGGCGTCTGCACGACATAGCTCTTCTCGTCGAGTATCCACGGCACTGCACTGTCGGCATTGCGGTCGGTAAACACCACCAGACGCTTGTTCACATCAATCATCTGCCCCAGCGACGGCCACGCCGAACTTGTGCTGTTGGGCGCAAACGCATACGAGTCCAGCTTTGCGTCTTTAAACGCCTGTGCCATATCAATGGCGCTAAACGACTGTGCGTTCTCAATGTAAATAGTGACCACTTCGTCGAGGTTGTCGTCCAAAAACGTCTTAAAGTCTTTGAGGGCGTCCACCAGTTTGCCGTCGTTTAGCAGCACACATGAGGTGTGGCACAAGTACGGGTCGCCCATCGGATCAGAGTCGAGTTTATACAGGTCGAGCATGAATCCTCGAATGCCGTCGTCGAGTTGTTGTTGGATGTTCTTGTTTTGGTTGGCGGCGATATTGTCGCCTGTTGCATATGAGTTGTGTGTGGTCGGATAAGCTACCCGGTCAAATCCCTTGTCGCACAGCTCAGAGTATCCGTTACACGTGCTGGCCTTGGCCCGCGCCTCAAGCGCCCCGGCGCTCACCGCTAATGCTGCTGCTAAAACTGTCAAAACTTTCATAACTACTCGATGCGTAAAGAATATAAAAATGAACAAAAATAGAGTGGAAAGGTAAGAGAGTGCTTTGACTGTGAAAAATACACTGGATGCGGATTCTCTATTTATAAAAAGGAGTCCGCACAACAGAAAACACGCAAAAGACGAAAACACCGGAAAAATAAGGGTGCGGAATATCGCGACTCTATATATCAGCCAACGTTCTTGGTTGAAAGTAAGAATCGGCAAAGCCGGTAGTGAAGAACGCTTGGCATGCATTATGTGTACCCTTTCGTCATTGCAGCTCTGACCCTTTCCCAAAAGCACAATTTCTTTTCCCTTTAACTCACACGGCATGCTTGGCGCACAGTCCTCACATGCTGCAAATAAGCCAATGTGTTCCATTTTCGGTCGTTTCCTGCTCATCAGCATCTATTGTTCAGAAAAGAGATCCCGTTTCTTTACCTAATTCGTGCGAATGAAACGATGTCCATTCCGGGCAACGCGCCAACGGTCAAACCCTGTTGCACGCGGTCTCTAATCTGCATTGCCCCGGTCTTTTGCGCTTCACCAGGCCAGAACAAATTGTTTTCTGCATGCTGTGATATAACTCTTTAATCATATAACGTCATCGATAAATGCGGGGACGAGGGGGCAGAATTGCTAGGTTTTGAACCTGCTGACGTCTGCAAGACTTTCTTGTACTCTTATTTCTTTTCTATTTTAATACATTAGAAATTCAACACTCTCAGTTTAACGGCAAATGTTTGAGGGTGTGGTGGCGACCATTCTAAACCGCTTCTTGGGCAACTATGTCACCAATTTGGAAACCACTCAGCTCAAGCTTGGCATTTGGCAGGGTACGCATTTGTCTGTACTTTTGGAGGCTTATTCTAGTGCCAACGCTAACTGTCAACTCTATTCTGTAACTTGTAGGTGACGTCAAGCTTGAAAAGCTGCGTCTAAAGACCGACGCTCTGGATAAGCTGCGGTTGCCCGTAGATATCAAAGAAGGTGCGTATATTCAACCAGGTGAACCTGCAAACAGTATATGCTAATCCACGTGTTTTAATATAGGATGGCTTGGCACTCTGACCATCTCGATTCCCTGGTCAAATCTCAAGGGCGAGCCAGTGCGCATCCACATCGACAACGTATACGTACTTGCCACTCCGCGGTTCCAGGAGAACTTTGATCCCGAACGCGAAGACGAGCGCGAGTACAAGCGCAAAATGCAGCACCTCGAAAACGACGATCTCTTGCGCCAGCAACAGCTGCTTAAGAAAAAGGGCGCAACATCTGCCGGTGAGGAAAAGAAGCAGGCGTCATTTACTGAGCAGTTGGTGACAAAAATTGTCGACAACTTGCAAATTGTCATTGAGAACATTCATGTGCGCTACGAGGACCATATCAGCAATCCCGACCACATGTTTGCCGTTGGCGCAACTCTGAGCGAACTGTCAGCCGTGTCTACTGACGAGGAATGGCGCCAAACGTTCTTGCACGACTCGGGCAGCGTCATCCACAAGCTGCTCAAACTGGCTCAGCTTTCGGTCTACTGGGACACCGAGTGTCAGTCGATGCAAGGACTGAGCCACGACGAGCTGGTAACAAAGTTCACCCAGGGAATAAACTCGGAAGAACACCGATGCCGCCAATCTATCCTGCTGCCTGTGGTTGGTTTGGGCAAGCTGACCATGAACAAGCGCCCGTCGCCCGAAGATATCCGCACCATGGTCAAGTTTGAGTTTGACCAGTTGGCCTTTGAGCTAGACGACAAGCAATACGAAGACGTGTTGCTTCTGACCACTGCATTTGACTATGCCATGCGCCAGCGCCGGTACCGCAAGCACCGGCCTCCTCCAGGCGTGCGTCCCAAAGACGACCCGCGCGCATGGATGTTGTTTGCCATCCGCAGCGTGTACGACGAGGTGCACGAGCACAACTACCGCAAAACATGGGCGTACCGCAAGAAGCGCCGTGAAGAGCGCCAGTTGTATATTCGTCTGTACACTGCATCCAATGTCAACCACGGCACGTTGTGCGACGCTGATGCCAAGGCCCTTGATCTGCTCCACCACAGTCTGTCGTATGAGGATATTCGCCAATACCGAGCCCAGGCTGAGCCCACAATCCGCAAGCAGCAGTACTTGATTCGCAAGCGTGAGACCGAGGTCAACAAGGCCAAAACTGGCGGCGCTGCAGTTGCTGACAATGCTACAGCGGGTGGCACTGGCGTCACTGGCTGGGTCGGCGGCTGGGTCAGCAGTTGGGTCACTGGAGCACCAGCACAAAGCCAGGACACATCCAAGAAAAGTGGCGATGGCGTTGAATTTGAAGATGACAGTGCCCAGCTGAGCGAAAAGCAGGTTCAGGAGCTGTACGACGCCATCGAGTTTAATGAAGACGATGCTGACAACGCTACCGACGATGATTTGCCCAAGGAAACCATCAAACTGGCAGCCACGGCCATCTTGCGATCGGGCTCACTCAAGCTCAAAGTCGACCGCAAGACACGCGACCATACGCTGATGGGCTTCATGTTCAACATCCTCAAGATTGACTTGCTTCAGCGTCCGCAGAATCTTTCCGTCGATGTGTCGATGCACCGCTTTGAGGTAGTTGACGGTACACTGCCCAACACGCAGTATCCCCGCATGATATACGTGCAGAGCGATGATGACTGCGACAGCGATGCAAGTACTTGTGAGGACGAGGAGAGCGTGTTTATGGCAGTGGCTGCGGCTCCAGGAGGGCTGGGTGCGCATATCAACCAGGGCGAAGATGGCAGTACCGATGCCTCTCCAATGCTAGACATTGGGCGCAAGCTCAAGGACCCATTCTTGCAGGTGCACTTTGAGCAGGACCCGCTTGATGCACATGCCGACTCGGTGATTAACGTTAAAGTCAAATCGCTCAATGTAATCTACCACCCGGTCGCAGTCAAGGCGATCATGGACTACTTTAAGCCGCCGTCCAGTGCATCGGCCGAGTCTATACACGCACTGATTGCTGCCGCGTCAAAGTCAATGGCTGGGTTCCGCGACCAGACCAGAGCCGGGCTGGAGTATGCACTGGCCAAACACAAAACGGTCGACGTCAAGGTGGATTTCGACGCTCCTGTGTTTGTCATTCCACAGAATATGTTGGATCCGAATAGCGAAGTTGTTGTTTTGGACACAGGTTATCTGACCATAGAGTCCCAGCTGGTTGACAACGCAACAACCGAGCGTATTTGCCAAAAGCACGACCAGGCACTGTCCGACGACGAGATGAAAGAGCTAGAAAGCCTAATGTACGACCACTTTGACATGAAGCTGCACAGCACGCAGCTACTAGTTGGCAAAGACCTAGCAACGTGCATGCGCGCTCTGCGCAACGGCGAGGCTGACCAAAAGATACACGTTGTGGACAAGATTGAGCTGAACTTTGACTTGGGACTGTGCATCCTAAGCGAGCCGCCGCTACACATGCCCAAAGTCACAATCGACGGCAGTCTCCCATCGCTACAAGTGTATTTTTCGGACCGAAAGTACAAGGCACTAATGAGCAGCATCGACCTTATTTTAGAGGCCATTGAAGACGAGGATGTGGACTTGACGCAACAGTATGAGGTCACTCAGGCCCCGACGGCGTTTGGTGCGGGCGGTTTGTTTGCCAGCTCCAATACCAGCTCAACTGCTATTATGGATTCAATGACATTGACTGATTCCACGACAGAGCCCGGTTCGGAGCCTGGAACTGGCTATGTCAGCAAAGACGGCAGCGAGCGGGATGACGAGGGCGATGAGTTCTTTGAGTCTACCGATCAGATGAGCGAGGAACAGTCTGGCGCAACACCGGCAGGCAAGCTACAGCGCAAAGTTGTGCACGAGACTCGGGTAAACGTGGGCAAAGAGCCCGACCGGGTCACTGTGCGTGTAAACTTCTCTGTAGACAACCTTGTGGGCTTTGTTTGGCGCACACATACCGACGGACGGGACGATTTGCACATTGGCGATATTGCCGTTACGGGGTTGGCAGTTGAGTGCATTAACCGGCCATACGATCTGTTTGCCGACGTTACCATTCACCAGGTTACAGTCGAGGACCACCTGATGACCAACAATGCCTGTGTAGCGCCCGAGCACACCAGCGACAACGACGAGACGCCAGATTTACCGGAGCAGCAGTCCACTAGCCAGCGCGTGTATGCTCTGACCTCTGACATTGCTCAGGCAGACGCTAACGGCGAGACAGACAAAAACCTGGTAGTTGTAAAGTACCACCGGTGCCAGGCAGACCATCCAGAGTTTACAACCACTTACGAGTCGATTGGCCAGACCGTGGATGTGGATATTTCATACTTGGACCTGATGGTTGTGCGCAAGACCATTTTAACCACATACGACTATATCCTAAAGACGTTTACCGACGATGAGGGAGTGCAGAAGCCGGCTGCTTTGCGCGAATCGAGTGCAAAGGACAGCAAACAGTCGCCAAAGCCTGAAGCTGATAAGGATGTTTCAGATAACGTGAGCACTCTGATCCAAGAGGCTTTGGACACGATTCGAGTGGATGTGCGGTTCAAGGGCACGGACTTTAGCTTGTGCCACGACGACGGCACGCCTATTGCGCTGCTATCAGTAACCGCTGCCTCGATGCGCGTGCTTTTGACACATCAAATGCTGGTAGAGGCCACAATTGGAAATATTACGCTGGCCGACCAGCTCGACTTGATGCCCTCGGACGAAAGCAGTGCAATGTCAGAAACCAAGCAGTTTAACCACCAGGCGCAACAAGATCCACGCCGCTTGCTTCTGTACATTAAAGGCGATGAACTGGCTGACTTCCGCTACGAAACGTTCGATACGAGCTCGCCAAGCTACCCGGGCCACAATGCGACAGTCAAGCTGCGTCTGGGCGCAGCGCATCTGACGTTTATTGAACGGCCACTGTGCGAGTTGCTGCTGTTTGGGTCGCGATTTTCAGCAATGCACGGGCTGTTTGAGGCGGCGCGGCAGGCGGCGGCATACGGCACCACGCAGCTGACCGAGGAGATGATTGGCAGCGGTAACAAGTGCCACTTTGACGTTGTCATGTCAGCGCCAGTAATAACTTTTCCCCGCGACGGCATTGTGCCATACTCGAGCAGCTCTGATGCTGGTAACAGCAACCGCCTCGGAGTTGATGTGATAGTTGCGCAGCCAGGCGAGCTGACCATATCAAACGAGTTTACCACAGTGCACGAGGTGGGCCGGGACTGGGACGTCAACCACATTTCGCTGGCACTGCAGCGGATTGGACTAAAGTCAGAGTTTGTCATTGACGAGGATACGAGCGACCATGGTTCGTTTGGGCAGCGCGGTGAACAAGTGCTGCAGATGCTCGAAGACGTTGACTACAAGATGGACATGCATGTGCTCATGCAAGGCCATATTGCCGGGTGTCCACGACCAGTGACTGAGCTGGTGGGCATGCTGAGCCCAATCAAGATGAAGCTGACCGAGTACCAATACAAGATGGTTTATGATCTGCTGATGATGATCGTGCGCGTGTTTGGCAACGATCCAAACGTGCCAGCTCCACTTGACCCGCTCATCGGCGACCGACTGCTGGATCTGGACATTTTGCGCGAGAACCCAGCGACCAAAGCTGCCACAGACACGCGACAGGCGCTGGCTAACCTGCGCCAAATTGACGATGCGAAAAACAACGCATCGTTGAGCGAGGAGCAGCGGGCCGGGCAATACGCAACGGTGGATATGTTTGTGACGCTGTCGACCATCCAATTGGAGTTGTTCCAAGGCAGTGGATTTGACCTGGACAGCATGCGCAAGGCGTCGTTTACTCGCATGGATATTAATGATTTGACAGTAAAGTACCGGGCCAAGGCCAATGGCGACAGCAAGGCCGAGATTGCTATTGTGGCTGTCAGAGCGTACGACACGCGGCCGGGCACTGACAACCAGTTTACGCAGATTATCAGCCCGACAATCATGTCGCAGAGCAGGTCGGCTAGCACGGGCGACCGCTCAGAGTCAGCACCAACAGCGACATCAGTAGCTGCAGGGTCTGAGGGCTCGCCAGATACTCATAGCCACGGCAGCATGCACGCGATTGCGCAGGACACGCCGGTTGAGGAGGATGGCGGCAGCCCACAGCTAGTGTGTCATGTAGACATGCGGCCGAACCAGGATATGGTAGTGCTGCTGACGCTGGATAGTCCACGCATCATCCTGGTGCTTGACCATGTGTTTATGCTGATGGGATTTGCCACCAGCGCCTTCCCACCGCAGCCACCACAGGCACCGCCAGTGGCACTTCAGGGTGGAGCAGCCAAAGGCAAATCACCAGCGAGCCCAAAGAGCAGCCAGATGACAGAGACCACGGGCGGACTGATATACAAGGTGGATATTCTGCATGCCGAGATTATCCTGCTGGCGAATCCAAGCAGCCGGGCGTCCGAGGCACTGATTCTATCGGTGAACCAGATAATTCTAGCCCAAGAGGGGCTGTTCTGTGCGACGATGGACGAGATTGGCGTATCGTTGTGCACAATTGACCGGCGGCAGGAGACGTCGCGCAACGTAATGGACCCGTTTACAGTGATAACCACAATGGATTCGCGAGTGACAACGAGTGGCGGGCAGACCAGCCAGGTATCGGATGTGTCAGTAGATGTGGGTAATTTGCTGCTGCGGCTGGGACTAAATGACGTGCTGCTGATGCTGGAGATATTTAACAAGGCGATGGAGCTGATGTACCGAGACAGTAGCCAAGGCAGCGCTGAACAATCATCGGAACCAACAGGTGACTTGGGATTGCGAGCCAGTTCGGTACATCCACAGGTACGCACATCGGATGAAAGCGATGTGTCATCGGCAGTGTCAGCACCGCCAGCGCTGCGCCAGGAAGGTGGACAAGGCGAAAGAGTCGGTAGCGAGTACAGCTCGCCGGACATATCAGCACTGGCTTCAGGACGGATAATCAAAGAGACAATGCGTGCAACAGTTGCGTCACTGCGTGTGGTGATTATCCGTGACATGTTTGGCCTTCCAGTGTACGCATGCACCGCGCGAGAGTTCCATGTGGACGCAACCGACTGGAGCCTGGGAGTGCGGGTACGCAGCGACGTCCAACTACAAGCGTCGTACTTTAACCGGCGCAACTCGCACTGGGAGCCCGTGATAGAGCCATGGCGCTTTGTGGTGAACATGGCATATGAGGGCGACGTACAGCGTATTGACATTAGCGCGGCAGACCGACTGCTGGTCAATGCATCGCATGCGCTGATTGAGGAGACGCTGGGCGTTGCTGCGCAGTGGGACGACGAGGTGGCCAAGCGAGCGCAGGGGGGCACAGCGTCAGGCGAGCGCATGCCGTATGTGCTCGTCAACCGCACAGGCATTGACTGTCACGTATGGGTTGATGTGGCCGAAGGCGCAGCAGCAGCCCGAGCGCAGCGCATCGACACCAGTCCAGTGCTGCTGCGCGACGGCGAAAGTCTGCCATGGCGGTTCGAGGACTGGCGGCGGCGGCGCGAACAACTGGAGGCCACTGCGCATCACATAGGAATCCAGTTTGCCAACGGAAAGTGGGAGTGGCTGCGCCGTGTGCAAGTGGACCGCGAAGGTGTGCGACACTACACATTGCAGCCAGCAGCCGACGGCATTCACCATCGCGTTGCAGTCGAAGTGCGATTGGACGCAGTGAACCTGGTTAAGCGCGTAGAACTGCGCAGTCCATTGGTGCTGGCCAACAACACGCGAGTGGCAATGGAAGTGGCCATGTGCGATTACCGTGGCGAGCTGCGCACAGATGCAGCTGTGATTGCACCGGGCGCTGAGCTGCCGCTGCCAATCTTGTTCTGCCATCAGTACGCAGTGCGTGTGCGGCCAGAAGGGTTTGGGTACGCGTGGAGCAGCCAGTACATTTACTGGCGCGACTTTTTGGCGCAAGATGCACGCACCGAAGTGTGTTGTCTGCCTGGAACAAGCGCTGATGTTGGCACGGCGGCGTACGGAGGCGGGCGTAATACACATGCAGACCTTGATCCAGCGTCAGATGCTATGCCATTCTACGTGCACTTTAATGCGCTGTGTGATTTGCGCAACCCAGCGCTGTACAAGTACCCGTTTATGCGGCTTGTAATGACGCCGCCGCTGGAGATTGAGAACCTGCTGCCTTACGCGCTGCAAGTGTGTGTGATTGATAAGACCGTGGGCCGAAAGTGGATCAGCGGGCTGGCACGTGGTGGAGTAGCTGCAGTGCATGCAGTGCAGCCAGGGCATTTGGTGCTGCTGACGATGCGCATTCCTGATGCAGGATTTGATCAGTGTGACGGGACGATTATTGAGACGAGCGATGAGGACGAGTATCCGGTTGACGATACCATTACAGTTGCTGATCGGCAGGGAATTCGACTGGCGCTGAAGCTGCACCGCATGGATATTTCTAGTTCGGGCGGTCGTTGCCGGCGCGTCAGCATCTACGCGCCATATGTGATGGTCAACCGAAGCGGACTCAAGCTGTTCTACTCGAGCAAAGGCTTCTTCAAGGGCGTATCGGCAGTAGCCGGCCAGGACTTGCAGCGCAATGCGCCACTGGAGGCCGAGTCGGCGCCAGTGCCAGCTAGCGGCACAGATACCGATGCACGTCCCGTGATGTTCTCGTTTGGCTCATACGACTTGAAGAACCGAGCGTTGGTGCGTGTAGCTGATTCAGAGTGGAGCCGACCACTGAGCTTTGACGCACTGGGAAGTGCTGCCGAGGTGATTATTCCAGCAGCCGATCGGCTCACCGACACACATTTGGGAATCCAGATTGAACCTGGACGTGGTCGGTACTCGCACACACGCGTCGTGACGTTTACATCGCGGTATGTGGTGAAGAACATGACAGGTGTGGCGCTGCAGTACAGAACAGTGTACAACACATCGTCGGCATCGGTGATTGGCGACGGCGAGCGGCAAGCACTACATACGTTGCACCGGTCGCGCCGCAGACTGTTGACAGTTGCATGCGCACATCGCGATAGCAGCGGTGCGATGCAGCCTGATGTGCGCGGTGGGCAGTGGTCGGCGCCATTTAGTATTGATGATGTGGGACGTGCGTATGTGCGGATGCCGGTGTCGCGGGCCGATGCGCTGGACAACGGACGAGGCGAGATGTTGATCAAAATCGATGTATTGTTGGAAGGCGCGTGCTTGTTTGTGATTATGCAGTGTGCAGACACGTGCTGGCCGTACATGGTTGAGAATCTGACTGGAACAGACGTCGTGGTGTGGCAGTTCCAGGAAAAGCACGGCTCAGAGGCACAGTCGGTGGCAGGCAGTGGTAGCACTTTGGGATATGTGACTTCTGGGCAGGGATTGCCGATACGGCAGTCAGCTACAATGACTAGCAGCAGCGCAGGCCATGTATCTGGTGAGCGCAGCTACGTGGTGCGCGCCGGCGAGACCCTCGAGTACGCATGGGACGTACCGACGGCAGCGAGCAAGCAGCTTGTGATTGGCGCCCAAGGCAGCACACGCAAAGTCAGTTTGCAAGAAATCGGTGAGCAGAGACCGTTTGTGTACGGTGCTGGCGGTGCAGCACCCCGGCGTGGAGCAGCGCTGGCAGCGAGCACAATGAACATTGAAGTGGTGGCAGTGGGCGCCCAACAGGTGCTGCGGCTGACTGGATACACCGCTGAAAACAGTTTGTATGTGGCACCTGGCGCACGCATTACACGGGCACCAACTGCGCAGTCGACAGCATCGACGCGTACCGGACGCAGCGACGAGCGCTTCGAAGTTGTCGAAGATGAGCGCACGCGCTTTGTGTTCCGCGTGGGACTGAGCGGCGGCGTAGGCGTGTCAGTAATCAGCCGTCTTTCGAGCGAGATCTTGTTTGCCACGCTATCTGATGTGGAGCTAAAATGCACAGACTCAACGTCGAACCAGACGCTACGGCTGGCAGCAAAATGGGTGCAGATTGACAACCAGATCCCAGGCGCATTGTTCCCGATTGTGCTGTATCCGACAACGCTGGGCGCAGCAACAGCGGGCGTGTCAGCCCCGCCGGCTCTACAGGCTGTGGTGGTACGGGCCAAAGACCGGTCGTACGGCGTCGAGTACTTCAAGTACGCATCGGTGCTGGCACAGGAGCTGTCGGTTGAACTGGACGAGGACTTTTTGTACGCCCTACTGGACTTTGTAAAGTTTGACGTGCCAGGGCGCAGTGACGTCAGCATGGACGACGGCGCAGCCCTGATGCTAGCATCGGCGATCCCTGAAGCCGGTGCCCACGACGACGGCGTCCAGCTGTATTTTGAGTTCTTGCATCTGCAGCCGTTCAAGATCAACATTTCGTTTATGCGCACACAGCGGCTGGACGAAGGAGTTCGAGGCGGCGTCGGCGAGGCCAGTTACACGCCCGAGCACGGCATGGCAGTACCTGCCGAGCACACCGGCGAAGGCGTGGCCAGCACGCCTGGCGTAGTAGCATACGCGATGAACGTACTGACGATGGCCATTGGCAACGTCAACGAAGCGCCCGTATCCCTGAACGCCCTGGTTATGCAAAACGTCCGAGTGTCGATGCCCGTGCTGGCCGACCGCATGCAAAAGCACTACTCACAGGAAGTGTTCAACCAAGTGTACAAAGTAGTGGGCAGCGCCAATCTGTTAGGCAACCCCGTTGGCCTGTTCTCGAGCATTAGTTCGGGTGTCTCGGACTTTTTCTACGAGCCGTACCAGGGCTTTGTGATGAGCGACCGGCCGCAAGACTTTGGCTTTGGCCTGGCCCGCGGCACAGCATCGTTGTTTAAAAAGACGGTGTTTGGCATGACCGACAGTTTCAGCAAGTTCACCGACAGTATGTCCAAAGGATTGTCGGCCGCCACATTGGATCCGCGGTTCCAGTCGGAACGTAGCATGAGCCGGGTACGTAACAAGCCAAAGCATGCAGTGTATGGAGTGGCAAGAGGCGCAGAGTCGTTGGCCAAAAGTTTGGGCTCTGGGTTGGCCGGCGTCGTTATGCGGCCTATTGAAGGTGCCGAGGAATCAGGCGTGGGCGGGTTCTTCAAGGGCGTAGGCAAAGGACTTGTGGGCGTAGTGACCAAGCCTGTGGTCGGCATGTTCGACTTGGCGTCCAACGTGACCGAAGGCATCCGCAACACAACAACTGTGTTTGAGCGCGACTTGGACCGCCAACGCCTTCCGCGCCACATTGGCCGCGACGGCATTCTTACCGTGTACTCGGCCCGCGACGCCCTGGGCCAAGCATGGATGCGCGAGCTCAGCAAGGGCGCCTACGCAAATGACTCGTACTTGGCACACTTGGAGCTCCCTGGCTCCGACATGGTCGTCTTGTTGACGTATCAGCGCCTGGTAGTGTTCCGCCGGGCCAAGCCAGATGAGGCCGGAATGACAGTAGGCGCGGCTGGATCGTCGGCCGAAATGGGCAGTGCGACAGGCGCGATTGGTATTAGCGCGGCCAACGCGTCCAAGGCACATGTCGAGTGGGAGCAAGAGATACGCAGCTTGCATAGTATTCAGTTGGAAGCCACGGGTATTTCGCTTAAACTGCCGGCGACGGCCGAAGGGTATGTGCCGCCGGGTCCGTTTATTCCGATTGCGGATCCGCAGAGCCGACGCTGGTTCTATGATCGGATTAAAGAAGCGGTAAAGGCACTGAGTGATCACCGCAAAGAAGTAGGCTAGATCGTTTAACCGTATTTTAAAGCACTTGTTCTACAGCATTGAATTTTCATTGCTAATATCGCTGACAATTATTTGCTCGTGATTTACATAGCAGCAAGAAATCAAAACACGACAATCTTCTACTTTATCTCTGCTGTTTCATTTTATTTTAAATATACTATTAAACTATGTCGTTCCAAACCTTGCCTGACGATATTTTGCTGGGTATCCTCCAACATGCGTCTTGGACAAAACACTACCGAGAAAACTTTAAACAGCAACTTCATATACTAGGTATATTTCAGCGGATGCGTGTTATTGCTTTGCCAAAGATATATAACAATATGTACATTGATTATGATGAAGAAGCTTACAAACGCGAAACCCATGTTAAAGAATATAGTAAACCATTTACAGGCTACATCCATACTAATGCAGACATTATCGCGTTGGCCAACTGTGCACACATGGTTATTACTGCAAAGTTAACTCTAAAGTGTTTAAGCGTAACATGCGATGAGCTTCATAATACTCTTGGGGCTTTACAAGGTTGTGCAACCACATGGCCGAACATTAACAAGCTAGAATTATATATGAGTTACAATGCGTATTCTCGTACCACTGGTGAAGCTCACTCGACGCTATTTCCTCGTATGTGTAAAAAGTATAGCCAGAAACTAGCCAATATCATGCCGGGCGTAACTGAGCTTTTGCTTGTGAACTGGTACATTAATATTTCTATTTGCGAGTTCTATGGCAATGTAGCTGACGCATATGCCAATCAGCTGGTAAAACTAACCAGCAAACATGGATTTGATTTTACAGGTAGACACAAGTTTGAAGCGATGCAATATTTATACATAAACATGAGTCGCAATAAAAGCCTACCGTCAGTCAATAGCCATACACTAGTTGACTTGCATATCGGAGACATTTCTTTTAATGTCTCATGGACACCGTTTTAGATCAAAGTGGACGCTGTTATTGACTTTCTATGCTTGAAAAAACTGTCACTGGAGTTTAACTGTCGCGAGAATACTGAAGAAAACATGCCGGGTTTACTGTTAAACTTTCCCAAGCTGAGTTCATTAACCATAGTATGTCATGCTGCACGCTGTCCTTTCTTCGAGATGGCAAAGTTTCCAGACAAGATGAACGTTATTAATATTAAAGCGCCTCAGACATTGCTTGCTCAACTTAAAGATGCGGGAATGCCAACAGCAAAGACGCTAACAATGCGTAGTTAAATATACAATTTTCCAAGCAAAAGTCTCAGCCCAGCTCTACTCACTGCTAATATCGCTAACAATTATTTGATTAAGATTTAAATAACAAGAAACAAAAATTTCAAAACCAGCCGCTTTGTCTCCAAAGTTTTTTTCTTTATTTTAAATACACTATTATACCATGTCACTGCAAACTTTGCCAGATGTTATTCTGTTGGGCATACTTGAGCACATTCCTATTTGGATGGAAAACCTTGGAGAAAACTTCAAAGAACGACTCTACTTACTGGCCGTGTTTCAGCGGTTGCGTACACTTGCTTTGCCAAAAATATATCGCCACATCTATATTATTTCCAGCGAATGTTTCACAAACCAAAAATGTGCAAAAAAGCCTATTTTGCAAAGCGTTGATACCAATGCAAAAATTATTGCTTTGGCCAACTGTACACACATGGTTAAATCTGCAACAATATTTGTATACGGTTCAAGCACAACATGTGCAGAGTTTCAATATCCTATAAAGGCTTTACGAGCTTGTGCGAAATTGTGGCCTAACATTACCAAGCTAGATATACATATGGATTACAGTAATTATTATAACCTTGGTGATGCTGGCCCGACGCCATCCCCTCGATTGTGTAAAAAATATAGCCGGGAACTAGCTCATATTATGCCGGGCATAACTGGGCTTTTACTTGTAAATGATTACTTTAACAGTGCTATTAGTGAGTTATACACCAAAGTGACTGACGTATATGCCAATCAACTCATAAAACTTTCCAACGAATACGAGATTGATCACGCAAATAGCCAAAAGTTTGAAGTTATTCAATATCTTTACATAAAAGCCTACTCGAATGAGGTGCTACCTCGCATCAATAATAATACACTAGTGGAATTGAATATTGGAGACATTCCCGCCAATGCTTTATGGGCATTGTTTATGGACAGCAAGGATGACACTGCTGTTGAGTTTCCGTGCTTGAAAAAGCTGAGGCTGCGATTTAGCTGTGCGCCCACCAATGCAAACAATCCAGAATTACGTTTAAACTTTCCTGAGCTGAGGTCACTGATTATAGTATTTCGTACTGAAGATGGTTCATTTTTTAAGATGGCAATGTTTCCAGACGAGATGGAACTTGTTCTTATTAATGCACCTTTAGCGTTGCTTGCTCAGATTAAAAGCATGGGTATGCCAACGACAAAATCTACAAGCATAGCTGGCTAACACATGTCAGTTGTGTGCTTTTTAATATAATTTACAGAATACACTTTACTTATTGAGCTAGATTCAACATTATCAGCGCTATATGCCATGTGGTTTGTTTTAATGTAACTAAAGATTTATACTATTTATAATAGAACCATTCCGTTAATGTATATTATTGTATTTTACGTTTATCTGCTCGGGTGAAACGGACAACGCTTACGGCATATTTAATTAATTTTGCATGCTTTACATTCAAAAGCAAAAGATAGAATATCCATGGCTTGTTTTTTAAATAATAAATGTGTGTAAAAAAGTAGGTAGTGGTAGGAAAGTATTTGCTAGAACGATAATTGTGTGTGCATTCTTGCCCACCCAAAGACCAAAACTATGCAACTATACATACTAAATAGAGATTTATTGACCATGTTCAACTGCTCATTGCATTACATACGAACGAGCCAAATTACGCGCACACGCCACATTGAATATACTCAATTCATCCCGCCCCACGCCACACACATCCGAATCAACCAGAGACTGCGCGACCGACTCCGCGCACCGCATAAGCTCGAGTGTATCATCGGCGCCAAACACCAGCGCATCACCTTCCAGCAACGGAATAGAATCAACCAACAGATCGGGCACCGCATGCGAGGGCGCAATCTCGCCCACCAAAATAGACAAAAGCAGTTTGCCCGCCCTTTTAAACTCCCCGCCCTTGTAACACTCGTGGAAGTCTCTGTACACAGTGAGGAACCGTACCCGGTCATGCGCAGATGTTGCCAGCACGCTGTCGATTATCGGCCCATATGTCAGTTGTCCCGAAGCCAAGTACTCGGCCCACAGTTGATCACAAATCTGGCCCACCGCACTCGAGTCGTTCACACGCACAAAATGCGCAATGGCCGCGCCCAACCGCCCACGCTGCCACTTTTGCCGCCCCAACTGGCGGTGCACACGCTCCATTGCTTCCGTCAGTTTGTAGCGCTCGCACACCCGCAGTACTTGCTGCGCCTTGCGGTCAGACTCAAGGGGCATGCGCACAATGTACTCGCCCATAATATTTTGCGACACACGTGTGCGACACAGACCGAAATAGTCCATGGCTACACGCCACAGCCCCTCGTGCGTCAGATAGCGCTCGCCCAGAAACACCAAATAGTGCTCACGCGGTTCCACTTTAAACACCCGACGACACGAGTCAAGAATGCCAATGTGTTGCATAAGATCGCTCACATGCGCCGACAACCACGCGTCGATTTGGTTGCAATATACGAGAAACTCTGGCAATTCGTGCCGGACCAGCGCAGCCAGCGTACGGTCCACAAGTGTAAAATCGTCCGACTCGAACTGCTCAAGAACGAGCTGCGCCAGAGCCGGCAAGCGCTCTGTCTGCGCCGTCGGCTCGCTATACAAAAGCACTGCGCCCAACACATCCTGCCACGTATCGCCCACCCGCGAAATAGAGTCTGCATCGCCGCGCATCACGTCCACCACCATTGCAAGCGCCGACAGCGCATCGTCGTCTGCCTTGTCCAGCATGCTGCCTATATTTGTCGCCATGCTCTGCAATCCAGAGTTCCACCGCCGCCACCGCGCATTAAACGATCCACTTGTCTCATCGCTTGATGCCAGCGGCATATCGCGCGCCGTTTGCGCCAGCTCCCGGGCCCACCGCGACGCAGCCGCCGACAAAACTTGGGCCGGCGCAATGCGCTCAAGCATATTGGCCACAGTAGTGACGTGGCCCCGCAACGCCAATTTCTGCACATACGGCCACACATCAGGATTCTGCGCCAGTGCATTCGAATCGGGACTCGAGCCAATTATGCGCTCTCCGTCCGCAGCCGCCGGCGCCGGAAAGTTAAAGTTCAGCCACTCCATATAGTATGGCACCACCGATGCGCTCAGCCCTGAATTCGTCGTCACATACACAATCTCCAGCAAATGCCACACGGCGTGCATCGCCTGGAACACATCGCTTTCGCTCCGCACAAACTCCGAGTCGCGCGCATCCTGCAGCACACGCACTTGCCTTAACATCGCCTCGCGGTACAATGCGCTCATCCGCAAGAGAGCGTCAGCTCCAACATGGGTTTCGCGGGCGTCCATAATGCTCTGGATGGCAGAGAACACAGCGTGTGTGTCGTTTATAAACGACAAACGTTCGTCGGGCGTTGTTCCGAACCCACACACATAAATGCGTTGGTCTTGCTCGTAGACGCGAATTTCTGTTTTGAGCTGTTCGCGCGGCTGCTTGCCGGCCACACATAGGGCCACGCTGCTGGTGAGCGGATGCACGGAATGTGTCAGTGTGCGATTCTGCGCCGACCACTCTGATTGGCGTCCGGTTGGAAACACGCCGGGCGAAAGACGCGTCGCCACCTCCTTTTCGCGCTCTACGACAAACTTGTCTGTACCCAATCGCGCCATTGCTCTATATAAAATAATACTGGAATTGAAAACAACAACAAAAGAGAAAAAAGTTAATTTTCCAAAAAAAATTAATCTTCACACCATGCATTTTCTTTCCTTGCCTGTTCTTCTTCTTCAGGCGTAAAGTCGTTTTTCACGTTAAACGTAGCCCGCATTTCCTCCACGCTCTTTCCCTTCAGTTTGTTCGCCACTGTGTACCCAACCAGGTCCAACAGCGGTTGTATGTCGAGAAAGTTTGCCGCAAGAATAAGGTCAAACAACGTGCCTTGATCGACGCGACAGAATTCTGCGTCATAGTCGTCCATTTGGCTGATTGCGCGAGAAATAGCTGCTTCGCTGCTATCGGGCTCATCGTACACAGTATCGCGGGGCTTGCGACGTTGCGGGTCGTTGCGGTGGTGCGTGCAGTATTCGAGCACTTTGGACAAGATTGCTCCGTTCACGTTGGGCACAGGAATTGGGGCTGAGGATGAGACGACGTCGCTGAGTATGTTGCGCAGCGTTCCCGATTGCTCGGCAATGTCTTGGTCTACGGTAATGATTGCTCCGTCGGCTGATGCAAGTCTAATCTGTTTCATGGTGGTTTACAAGTAAAATGTCGATATTGTATTTAAAAAATATCATATGTATGTTATTATATTATTGTAGAATTAAAGCAAACAAGTATGGGGAGGAGGATGTCGTATATACGTGTAAACAAAACACTCGTTTCCATACTGTTTATTAGTTGGCGCCCTCGACTGATATTGGATATATGGCTGGTGGAAGCCCAGACAAGTCAAATCCTTGATTACCAGCGCCATTGCCCTGTGTGGGGATGCCCTGTCGCTTACACATTTCAACCATTTCTTTGGGCACACTCTGCTGCTTCTGCAACACATCCGGTGCTTCGATAAACACCACAGCAACGCCGTTGTACTCGTGCCACGACAGATGGCAGTGCATAAACCACACGCCCGGGTTATCTGCCCTAAACCGCACTCGAATAAACTCAAACCCGCGCACCTGAACTGTATCACGCCACATCGGCCACGGGCCAGATTGTTGGTGAGCAACCGGCTCGCGGCTGATTGTTGATGAATTGCCATACGGTCCAGTCTCAATAACCTGTACGTTATGGCCATGGAAATGGAAAGTGTGGTCCACCCGTTCCGGGTTGTTAATAACAACCTCCACAACATCCAAGTGCTTCAACACATATGCGTTGGTCTGTGGTCCATACACACTGCTGTTGGCGGCCAAATCGCCCATCGATAGTGCAGTGTACAATGTGGGCACAAGCACCGGTTTGTAAAGCGTGGTGCCCAGTGTGGTTAGATGTTCTTGGTTCGTGTAAGTAAACTTCTTCATAGTGAGCTCAATCCGTCGGTCAACCGGAAGCTCTGCTTGCTTGTCCAATACTTGTATGGCTGTTTCTTCGGGCCACACAAGTTGCTCGTCAGCTGGTGATTGTATGGTTTTGACTGGTGCGCCGTCACGGTAGTTAATCAGTCCAGTATATACCATTGGAGTTAGTCCCTGGCTAACAAGGGCATCAGAGTACGATGTGACGTTGTACATATAATTAAACTCGTCCGAGTCGTGAGCTGTGACAATAACCGAATAGCGCTGTCCAGGGCCCATTGATAGTCCATCAACCTCTAGTGGCATAGATTCGACGCCATCCGCCTCAATCAGTGTCATCGTGTGTCCAGGAATACGAAACTTGAACCAATTGTTTATCGACATACAAATCACGCGCAGACGGTACCGTTTTCCCGGAACAAATGTAATTGGCGCAGTGTTGTTTCCATCATACCCGTTAATCAACGCCTTTGGAAAGTTTGACGTTAGAGTTCGTATATCTTCCAGACTGTCAATATACGCCTGTCGCACAGCAAACTCTGTTGTGAACCAATCTTCAAACGTCATAATCAACTCCTCGTCATAGTCAACCACTGGTTGTTTGCGGCTGTGAATAATCAACGGCGTATGCAAGCCATCGACCTCTTGGTGGCGTGTGTGTCCGTGTATCCAGAACGTGCCAAATTGATTTTTTGTCTCTAATACGTAGGTAAAGCTCTCTCCGGGAGGAATACCGCACTGCGTAACCATATCAGGGCCATCGTAATAGTTAGTACCGTTGTTGAGCAAACCGTGTGCATGTATCGATGTAGGGACATCAAGTGAGTTGTGCACATTTATCACCAATGTATCGCCCTGTGTAACATGAACTGGCGGAAATGGTAACTCGCCGTTAACACCAATGGCGCGTCGATATGTGAAGCCATCACGAATTCCAAACACATATCCAACATCCCAGTTGAGCTCAACCCGCGCAGCAAAACAATTAAAAGCAACAGCTGCAAACACAATAAATTGACGTAGCATAGTTATAGATAGAAAAAAAGAATAAATCAAAGTGTGAATAAACTAATCGAGACACATGCAAATGCATTTATTTTGGATTTATATAAGTCTCGTTTTTCACACGAGTGCTAAAGTTCAATAGTGCAAATGGCTTCCCAAGCTTGTATATTTCAAGTAGCTGGTTTTCAGTCACTGACGTCCGCGTGAACTGCGCCTTGAATTTTATATTAGTTTTTGCAAATCTTTTATGGATACACCGTGAGCTGGGTATGCTTGGTATTGTGCTTGGCAAAACAAAAATAACGAGGTTGCTTAATAATTACGCGCTATTTCAATACAGTTAAGACTAGTCGCCTAAACAAAAATACATTTGAAATTTACACGGGGATTTGTCTTGGCGGTTAAATTTATACGCATTGCCAAGATTTCTTAAAAAAGCTTATTGCCAAGCGCGGAATATACTTTTTTGGTTCAAATTTGCCCTTTCCAATTTCTCTTGTGCATACTCTCTCATTTTTACGCATATTATATTACCTTTTTAAATAAATAAAACGCCGAGGCTCTAAACAATGGCCAAACCAGCACCTGCTCCCGTAGATCCCAAGGTGGCTCTACATAATAAAGTAAATGCCAAGGTAGTTATGACCAATAAATATAATGGTGGCTTGACTGTGGGTGTATAAATTAGTGACTAGGCATAGATAGCCAAGAAATTGGGAGCACGTGGGGTAGTAGTCGTTGCCAATGTAAATATAGACAAAGCTTATATTGCATTTAAAGCCACAGCTGTCACAGCTGATACTGCGGTGGTCCGAAATGTCCTGAGCAGCGTTTTGATTTCCGCAATTGGCCATATACGCCTTGGTCATGTTATTGAAGCCAAGGATATGCAAGAATGCGGCGTAGATGCAATTGATGAGCACGAATGATCGACCCAGGCAGCTGACAAAGGTATTGAAATTTTTTCTAATATTACAATTACTGCAAGAGTTCAAAGCAAAGATTCACTGTGGTGCCCTACATGGCAGCCGCATTAAATTATCTTTATTATTGCTGGATCGCCGACTAGGATAGACTAATGGTAGTATTATTAGCATTTATTAAATTATGATAAGCTGCATATATGGAACTGGGCGGCTTATGCGTGTTTCTTCTATTCTTTGGTAATTTTCAATATGCAATTTTAATCCGTTATTCACCATAGCTGTTTTGGTTATTTTTTTGAAAGTTGTATTGTTTAATATACTTGATATGTTTATTGCTTTCAATGCGAGAATAGCTGGATTGTGTTGTTCGTGCTTTAGCTTGACGGATACACAGCTGGTGGAAGCCCAGACAAGTCAAATCCTTGATTGCCAGCGCCATTACCTTGAGTCGGAATGCCCTGACGCTTGCACATTTCAACCATTTCTTTGGGCACACTCTGCCGCTGCTGCAGCACACCGGGTGCTTCAACAAACACCACGGCAACACCATTGTACTCGTGCCACGCCAGATGACAATGTAAAAACCACACTCCTGGGTTATCTGCCCTAAACCGCACTCGAATAAACTCAAATCCATGTACTTGAATTGTATCGCGCCACATAGGCCATGGCCCGGACACCTTATGAGCAACAGGTTCGCGATTTTCAGTTGAAGAATTGCCATACGGTCCAGTCTCAATAACCTGTACGTTGTGACCATGGAAATGGAACGTATGATCCTCAAGTTCCGGATTGTTAATAACAATCTCGACCACTTCCAGGTGTTTGAGTATGTAGGCGTTGGTCTGTGGTCCATACACACTGCTGTTTGCGGCCAAATCGCCCATCAATAGTGCAGTGTACAATGTGGGCACAAGCACCGGTTTGTAAAGCGTGTTACCAAGCGTGGTTTGATGCTGATGATGTGTGTGAGTAAACTTCTTCATAGTTAGCTCAATCCGTCGGTCAACTGGAAGCGGCACTTGTTTGTCCGCCACTTGCATGGCTGTTTCTTCGGGCCACACGAGATGCTCGTCACTTGGCGCTGGTATGGTTTTAACTGGTGCGCCGTCACGGTAGTTAATCAGACCCGTATACATAAGCGGAATCAGCCCCTGACTAAATAGAGTTTGAGAGTAAGAAGTGACGTTGTAGATGTAGTTAAACTGGGCCGAGTCGTGAGCAGTGACAATGGCCGAGTAGCGTTGACCGGGCCCCAAAATTAGTCCATCTACTTCTAAAGGCATTGATTCGACGCCATCCGCCTCGATAATTGTCATCTTGTGCCCGGGAATACGGAATTTAAACCAGTTATTCACCGACATGGATATCACGCGCAAACGGTACTTTTTTCCTGGAACAAACGTAATTGGCGCAGTTTTGTTTCCATCATACCCGTTAATTAAAGCTTTAGGAAAGTTTGACGTTAGAGTCCGTATATCTTCGAGACTGTCAATATACGCCTGTCGCACAGCAAACTCTGTAGTGAACCAGTCCTCAAACGTCATAATCAACTCCTCGTCATAGTCAATTACCGGCTGTTTGCGGCTGTGGATAATCAACGGCGTATGCAAGCCATCGACTTCTTGGTGGCGTGTGTGCCCGTGAATCCAAAACGTGCCAGACTGATCTCCTGTCTCTAGCACATATGTAAAGCTTTCACCGGGCGGGATACCACACTGTGTAACCATGTCAGGGCCATCGTAATAATTGGTGCCGTTGTTGAACAAGCCGTGTACGTGGATCGATGTAGGGACATCAAGTGAGTTGCGCACATTTATTACCAATGTATCGCCCTGTGTAACATGAACTGGTGGAAATGGTGAGTCTCCATTAACACCAATACCACGCTTAAACGTGTAACCATCACGAGCGCCAAACACATAGCCAACATCCCAGTCAAGCTCAACCCGCGCTGCAAGACTGTTAAAAACAATGGCAGCAAACGCGATAAAATGGCAAAACATTTTTATAGCTGGGAAATACTAAATAAATCCTGAAAGGTGCGAAAAGTTATCGGAATCCGTACATAAAAGCTTGGATTTGAATTTACACGCCAAAGTTCTCTAGATTTTTCACACGTCATGCAAAAGGTTCAATAGTGCAGGTGGCGTATCCAAGGTCATGTATTCGAGGTAGCTTGTTTGTTCAGTCAACAACGCTCGCATGAATTGCGCCTTGCATTTCGTAAGAGCTCCTGTGAAATAGTTATTTTGCACAAAACAATGGCTGGGTCGCCTGATGTTGTGGTCGGTTAAAATAAAGATTAGCTTTTGCTTAATAATCCCGGGCTATTTGGCTACAGTTTAAAAAAGTCGACCATACAAAGAAAAAATATTACACGGTGATGGGCTTTGTCTTTGAAGCGAATTTAAATAACCCCGTCAGAATATATTTATTTAAAAGAGCGTATTTCAAAGCGCAAAAGCTTTTTTGTTTCCTTGAAGAATAGACGAAAAAATAGTTTTTCTACTCTCTTACTTGTGCACACTCTTGATTTATCCATACATTTTATATTACTCTTGCTACACAAATAAAGCACCAAGCCTATAAACCATGGCCAAACCAGCACCCGCTCCTGCTCCAGTAGATCCCAAGGTGGCTCTACAGAAAAAAGTAAATACCAAGGTAATTATGACCAACGAGTTCAAGGGCGGCCTAATTGTGGGCGTAGA
>JANBQT010000034.1:0-25292 GCA_027577315.1 Coemansia sp. RSA 921 | reverse complement strand
GGGGGATGTCCACAAGGCAATTGAACCCCATTGTTCCCGTCTTTTTATTAGCCATCGACCCAATTTTTTCTGGGACTCACATGGATTGGAAATCACGCAGGCCACTGCAATACAAGAAATTAGACAACTGGCGGCAAAGTCACCCCTACGCATTATTCGTGTTCGAATGCTCGAAGCATGTGCGTGCATTTCTCTCCCGTTCCATGGGAATAGCTCGTGTTTGCATTTCACAGGTGCAAACACCTATCCTGGTGCGCCGCTTTTCGGGTTTCTTGTGCTTTTCATAGCTCAAATTTAAAAATACCGGGATTCAATTGTTTATGTGCCACGAACAATCAATACCTTTGCCTTTTTCGTTCTACCGGCATCGGCGTATTCCTGCAAAATAAAGCCCCCTACATTTAATAGCTTTACCCACTACGCCCCTTTTGACACCCCGTTTTGTTTTGCTCTTTTCTTCACTCTAGTGCAAAAGATGAAACATTCAAAACAGCAAGCCATGCTTTTTTTGACGACTTGTCAAAAATCTATATTGCTTGTCTAATTTCATAATGCGACTGTGTCGGATCTCGGGTTTCAGGCTCGATGTATTAACGTCATGGTGTCTGGTGGTGGATTTGATCTGATTTGTAAGACACAATAATCGAGTCACCTGAATATGCACAAATTCGTCTTAATATGTCAGAATTCAAACCTAATAGAGTATGCAAAGGAGACACTTTTTTCTACCATTGTCGCTTTGTAGCCCTGCTAGACTGCAGCATATTTGATTGCTAATAATGAAAAGAGTTGAAGCTTTCTATGCATATTTTTTATTATGCAGTTTTTTTCTATATTGCTTGGTGGCAGTACTATTTTAGTCGCTATTAGGGTCTAGTGTGGCAACATTTTAAAGTTGTGTAACATGTTTTTCAATCGGTTTAAGCACCAAACAATCCTTTAAAAGTCCACTGGTTTTGTTTGGGTGTTGGGAGCGTGGAAGGCATCCTGTGACTGCCTTTTACAAATGTCTTTCATGTTAATCTCGCATACCCCAAAATTCTACTGACAGTGCAATATATTGTGTGTACAAACACAAACAAAGTATTGCTAGACAACATGGAATTTAGTATTACTAAAGAAATATGTGCAGCCTCTTTCTTTCTCTTTTTCATCCAGCTCTATAATTCATTCTCATACTTTTCACCAGCCATTATCTAATACCAGCAAGAATATATTCTAGTTTGCTATTTTTAATTCAAAATGCCTTCCAATTATTTTAATGGTGTTGAATAAAAGCTTTCCCAAGATTACATTATAAAAGAAATAAAACAGAATGGAGTGCTTATGCAATATGTAAAAAAATAACACTAATGATCCACTTGGAGATTATGATACAGTTGAAGTTTTAAATCAAAACGGTTATTATTGTTTTGATGTTTACTACAGCAAAAAGAGTTTGACAAAGCTGGAGATAATTAATTTAATAAATGGTAATAGCCAGGTTTACAGAGCTTTGCATTTTTAATTGGTCATTTAACACCTTTAACAGAACTGTCGTTGTTTTAGCAATATTAGAGTTAAACAAGAGGTTAGTGATTATATGAGTTAAGCAGAACATGTATCTGTGTGCTTTTCATAAGATACCTGTAGTATGTTAAATAGCAACATGACAATAGCTCACTTGGTGTTATTACAGGTGCATCAGCTAGGGAGCTGGCTTTGTCGATACTTTTATCTCTGGTTTCTAGTGACAATGTATTTTTGGTGCAAGAGCATTGATGCTATTATTACATATCCATACCATGTCAAGCCTATTTGGTTACTACTTATGTTGTAGTCTAATTGAAGGGTTTTAATTAAGTAATCATGTGTACTATGTAAATTAAATTCATGTGATTTCAACACGTGCCATTTATATTATAATGTCAGCTGAAAACCAAATAGATTAAATCATTCATTTCTTTATAGCATTGTCAGATGAGCAAACAGTAGATTGATTTTGTATTAATTTGTCAGTTGACCACCAGGAAATGAATTAATAATGCTACCGACCAGAGAGCAAGAAGAAAATGAAAAACCTGCTTCGCATTATAAAAGAAATGAATGTAGCACTTTACTGAATTCTCCAATCCATTATTAAACATTACCACATTTCTTTACACTATTAAACTACTTTGAATCTACAACAATGGTTGATATCTGGATTAATGACTCGAAGTATAACTATGTCTTTTTTTATATGATAAGTACACTGTGTCAAACATGGGGTGGTGGGAAGTTCTATTATGAAAACAATCGCTCCAAAGGCGCTGTTTCGGGGTCTCTCACAGTTGGTGACCTTGCAAAAAGTGGTCATCGTCGTCTAACATATGAAGACTAAGTATTTGTGTAATTTGTACACATATTGGATGCTGAATACCACATTGACATTTCTATTTCTATGATTACGCAAATAGGCTGTGCAATTAGCACATTATTATATTTTCTTTTTCAATTATCATTTTCTAGTAAAGTGCACTTTAAATATTATTGACTCATTGACATTTGCAGAAACATAGTTGTATTGAAGAGTTGCTTGCTATTGCTGTTAATGTCCTAGTCCAATAGGTGGCCCAGCCTTAACCTACAAGCTGGCAACCACTAAGATGGGAGCTCTCATGGTATTTCCAGTTATGTTAAGATGCTCTAGATTTATTGCTTGCATATTGTCTGCACAATTACAAACATGTGTATTGATACATGTCCACAAACTCAAGTTTTCTTTAAACAATAAATATATTCAACACATAGTGCTAGTTCATCAAGTGAGCTGTCTTTGCATTTTGTTGGATTGGCTCACATTATATCAACAGCACAGAAATGTATTTTGGCAAAGCATATGCAGTTTAATTAGTTGCAAGCGGTATGTAATGAAAGCTTATACGCAGAAAGCGAATGTGGTAGAGCATTTGCTAGAAATTTGACATTTGTCAACTGTTTAATAATGGACATCGCTAGTTTTTGTTTTACTAGCGTACAAAAAGTCTAGTTGTAGTGTAGTCATTTCAGTTATTTGGGCATATTGTACAGACTAATGGCTACATGTTATACCGATAAGAGCTTAAATGTAATGTAGTACAAGATCAGAAGTGAAGAAAAGACTGCTAACATTGTCTATTGTTATTTCTACTTACAAACATTAATACTAACAAGTAGCAATCCGCCGCATTCGTGGCGTTGATATCCTTGCCAACCGTCCCGCTTGGCAAAAACCAAAGCACATTGGCACATTGATTTTACAAGAGAAATTAAGAGGGTGTGATTGGAGATATTAGTGGCGCATTCTGTTTCTTTCCCAGCTATAGCGCGTGGGATCTGCCAAATAGCGCCTCATTCTGAAAAAAAGCACACGGCACATCTTTTTACTCGCTTGGCATAATGTATTGAACAATGTAGTTTACTCACAAACAATACAAAAATTAGTAATTTGAGAAAAAGGAAAATACAAGTTCACACGAAAGAGTGAGAATATTTTGCTAGCTTCCGGAATTACAATACTGTATTTAAAAGAATATAGTATTTGGGTCGATCTCTTGGTTAAATAAAAGGAAATTATCCAGGGTTGTGTTGTGAATGAAACTTTGTATTTTCTAGATTACTTCACTACATTATAGCGTATTATTTGTTTCATTTATTAGTTTATCAATTATAATGAGGTTTGGGCTTGCTGTGCAGTTACTTGTGTTTGGAGTGAGCGTGCTAGCGGCTCGCGTACAAGTTACATGGGACGTCGGGTACAAGAGTATTAGCCGCGACGGATTTAGTACGTGGCGAGCCATTGGAGCAAACGGACAAGTGCCTATCCCGCCCATCTATGTTACACAGGGCGACGTACTGGAACTGACTGCAATTAACCACTTGGACAAGCCAATTACACTGCACGCACACGGACTGTTCCAGCGTAACTCGACGTTCTATGACGGGGTGGGCATGGTGACCGAGTGCGGAATTCCGCCTGGCGGCCAATACACATACATGATTGATACTGGCGAGCAGCACGGGCTGTACTTTATCCATGGGCACTACGGATTGGAGATGTCCGAAGGACTGCGGGCACCATTTATTATCCAAGAAAAGGAACAATCAACAGAGTATGACGAAGACATCTTGTTAACGCTCGAGGACTGGGGCCAGCAGCCCGAGGGCGAGCTCATCGAGCGCCTAAAACAAGTGTCTACAGATTCGTTGCCCAACGATTACAAAACCGGACTCGTAAACGGAATAAACGGAAACATTTCACAAACTGTGCAGTTCGAGTGCAACCGACGGTACCGTATCCGCGTGCTCAACATCGGGCTCGACCAGAGCTTCAAAGTGCAAATCCCAGGCCACACAATGCACGTAATTGAGGCAGACGGCGTAACTACAAAGCCGCTGCGGGTGGACGGGCTGGACTTGGCGCCAGGCCAGCGGTACTCGGTCATTGTGCAAGCCCTTGAGAGTGACGAGTTTAACTACGGGTTAAACGTAACTATGTATGCAGACTTTTTGGACCCTGTGCCCGGGCTGACCCCGCGGTACTACCCACAAGTGATTGAGTACCGCAAGGGAGCGTCAATGCGTGAGTATGCACAGCAGAGCGACGACGCGCTTGTGTGGCCAGACGACTTTACGCTGGAGCCACGGGACGAGTGTGAGATGGGAAGCGCGGATCGAGTGATTGAGCTGAACAAGCGCAATTACTTGCCAGGAATGGGACTGCCGTACTACGGGCTGGGCAACGCGTCATATGCGTCTGTGCGCGTGCCTACCATGTTATCGGCCCTGACAATGGGCGACTTGGCTCGTGATCCACTTGTGTACGGTCCGCAGTCATCAGTAATTGTGCTAAACTACATGGAGAATGTAGAACTCGTAGTACGCAACGGCATGAACCGGTCGCATCCGATGCATGTGCACTCGCGGGTGTTTCAAGTCGTGGAGCGTGGCCCGTGGGGCGATGCCCAGGCAATGGGCAAACGTGTAGTGCCGTTGCAAGTGGCTCGGCCAAACAACCCAATGAGGAGGGACACAGTTGTATTGCCTGAATTTGGGTATATCAAGCTAAGGTTCAAAGCTGATTTGCCGGGCGCTGTGAGCATAGTTCATTGCCATACCGAGCATCTGGCTCAGGGTATGGCCGTTGTGCTGGTTGAAGCGCCCCGAGTGTTGCAGCAGAACGCTCGTGT
Source organism: Coemansia sp. RSA 921 (assembly GCA_027577315.1). Taxonomy (NCBI): domain Eukaryota; kingdom Fungi; phylum Kickxellomycota; class Kickxellomycetes; order Kickxellales; family Kickxellaceae; genus Coemansia; species Coemansia sp. RSA 921. The sequence continues at coordinate 20,103 of JANBQT010000034.1, read as the reverse complement.
GCCGCAAGCACTGCTGGACAATTGCCGTGCCCTGGGCTTCCCAATTTCGGGAAACGGTGCCGGTAACCAGGGATACGATTTAACGGGGCTTCCTCCAGCCATTGCTCTATGAAATGAATATGCAATCTATTTATTTAACCAGACTCTAGATACTTAATGTTAGTGCTAAAACATAATGTAATACTGGTTTAATTCTAACTTATATTATACACCTAAAACTTTTGTCCACATACAAGCTATATCCTTTTAGTCTAGCGCCAACAAACGACTGTCCAACAAACTATCAAGTTAACCGAGAGAGATTTTATGATTAATGATTTGGATTTCAAATGTTATTCAAGTATATCTGCTTTAATGGGTGTTTTAGAAAAATATATCAAATATAGGAGTTCTGCAATTATAAGCCGTCAATCGAATACTATGTATAGCGGTTTACGCTAATCAGAAATATCAACATTCATTCTGAGTCCGCTGATAACATTGGCTGGTCTTTGACACAACTTTTATCTCGTGTCTGGAATTGAGTTGGCAGTCCCAGTTATTGCTAACGGTGGTTTAATGCCCGTCATATCAGATCCAGCACGACCAGCCGAGTTGCCCCGCGTCGGATGTCCCAGAATTCGGCAAAATTCAATCATCTCCTGAGGTACACGTAGTGTGCGTTGCATGACGTCCGGCGCCTCAATAAGCGTAAACGCCAAACCGGAATAACTATGTTGTTCCTGGTGACAATGCTGAAACCACACACCTGGGTTATCTGCCTTTATCCGCAGCCGCACATACCGGTTTGCCGCCAGTGTAATGGTGTCCCTGCGCATGGGCTGCCGACCCCTGAACCGCTTGGCCGGAATTGATGAGTTTTTATGAACTGGCCCTGATTCCACAATTTGGAACGCATGTCCGTGGCAGTGGTACGAGTGCACCATAACCGTGTCAGGGTTACGGAGCTCCAATTCCACAATGTGATTGTATTTTAATATAATTGCGTTGAGCTGCGGAGCGTATACCGATGGCGACAGCGCCATATCGCCAGTAGTTAAAGCAGTAAACAACGGCGGCACAGGAACGTTGTTGTACGCATAGTCACCAAACGCATAATTAGGAATACCCACTTTGTTTATAAGTGTCTTTATATTGAGCACAATGTGCTGATCTACGGGCTCCAACAGCATTTGTTTGTCTCGCGATTCCATAGCATATTCGTCAGCCCACTTGACCTCATGGTCCTCAATTAGAGGAAATGTTTTGGTGGGTGCATCTTTGCGATATACAATGGGTACGTGGTGGTATCGTGGAGTGAGCCCTGAGATTTGGGGAATATAGTCAGAATAAAACGTGACGTTCAGCGCATAATTGAACTCAAGTGACTCTTTAGCGGTGATTATGACCGAGTAGCGTTGGCCTGGGCACATATCTAGACCATCCACGGTGGATGGTTGGCTGTAAATGCCGTCAGCTTCAATTACTTGCATAGTGTGGCCGGGCAGCCGCACTTTAAACCAGTACGTAAAGCTCATGGACACCACACGTAAACGATACCTGCGCCCTGACGTAAACCTAATGGGCTGCAAGAAATTGGCGTTGATTCCGTTGATCAGCACAGTTGGGTGGTCAGTGGACAAATTTGCAAATGGCGTAACCTGCAGCCTTTCCATCAAATCATTGTTCGGTTCTTGTCCCCAGTCCTCCAACGTCAGCAACACGTCCTCGTCATATTCGTCTAGCAATGACATGTCTTGGTCAAGAATTACAAGGGCAGTGCGAAGTCCGTCAATACCCTCCATTCTGTAGTGCGAGTGTACCCAGTATGTGCCACTTTGGTCGCGTGTCTCGATGATGTATGTGAACTGGGATCCAGGTGGAATTCCGCATTCCGTAATCAAAGCTGGACCGTCGTAGTATGTTGAGTTGCGCTGAAACAATCCGTGTGCATGCAGCGTAACAGGCATGTCCAAGTGGTTAATTGCGGTTAATTCTAGCACATCGCCCTGGGTTACGTATATGGGTGGAATTGGTAGTTGTCCGTTTGCTCCAATGGCTCGCCACGTACTGAGACCGTCGCGACTAATGTTCAAGTATCCAATGTCCCAAGTAACCTGTACACGCACTGCTAGTGCCTGCAGTCCACCAGCAAACAATATTAATAGCGTACAAGCAAGCATTTTCAACTAAATAGAAATGACAAAAATTTGTATGCTATATCCTGAAAAATATCAATTTAGCGTTTCAAATGATTTAATTCCCCGTGCACTGCATATCATTTTCTTCGCTTCACAAGCCACGTATTTTTAGTCTCCAAAACAACATGGCACAAGCAAAATATAGTATTGTCATTGTTATTGCTTTACACGCCACTTGCTCCAGCCTCAAAACAACCAGAACAATAAATGCCAATGCGAGGCATCGTATCTCAAATAATAAAATATGAGAAAATGCTGTCATGATTCTCCCACGGCATTTCTTTTCTTTGTTCAATATTTAAACCACAAGGAGCTGGTTGAATTGATTCTAGGCCACTTTTACATAACCTCCCGTGAGGTATACAATTATTTTGGAATTGATAATAAACACATTGGCATTTAAAGTAGGTTACAATTTCTATAATACTTTTTAAATTGATAGTAGTACGTTGATGTGTGGATAAAATATCTTTTGGATAAACTTATACTGTGGTATAGATGTCATAGACAGACCAATATAACAGCAACCTCGACACCAGCAAATTTATGTTATAACCACAATTATTGTATCTCTTACCATTAATTATATTTGAATCCTCGCACAAGTTCCAACTACAGTATAAATAGAGGTTATGTGCTAATCAATGGTTCTGCGGAGAAGCAATATAGCGCGTTCCGCCATTTGCGCTTAATTGCACCCACTTCATATTGTTGCTTCCAAAGATAATTGCAAAGCGCTTGCATTTGCTAAAAAGAATTGTACGTCAGATGACATGTTCAATAACAAAACAAGAGGTACAAATTTTGGTTACAAGAGAAATGTGAATTAGTACCTCAAAAGTGCATGAGAATGACTATTCTATGTTCCGGTGATAGAGTTGGCGGTTCCATTTATCGCTAGTGGTGGATCAATGCCTGTCATATCAGATCCAAAATGACCGGCCGAGTTGCCCTGTGTTGGATGTCCCAGAATTCGGCAAAACTCGAGCATCTCCTGAGGTACCCGTAGCGTTTGCTGCATGACGTCGGGAGCCTCGATAAACGTAAACGCCATGCCTGAAAGATTGTGCTGTTCCTGATGACAATGCTGATACCACACACCTGGGTTATCCGCCTTTATCCGCACCCGCACATACTGGCCCGCTGCCAACGTGATTGTGTCTCTGCGCATAGGATACCGACCCTTGAACCGCTTGACCGGTATTGATGAGTTTATTTTCGCCAGCCCTGATTCCACAACTTGGAATGCATGGCCGTGGCTGTGATACGTATGCATTATAGGCGCAAATGAGTTGCGTAGCTCCAATTCCACAACGTGATTGTGTTTTAAGATAATTGCATTAAGCTGTGGGGCGTATACCGAAGGCGACAGCGCCATGTCGCCAGTGGTTAGAGCGGTGTACAGGGGTGGCACAGGCACAGGTGCGTACGCGTAGTGACCATATGCATGAATAGACATTCCCATTTCCCTATTAAGCACTTTTACATTAACCACAATGTGTTGATCAACAGGCTCCAGCAGCATTTGTTTGTCTCGTGGTTCCATTGCAAGCTCGTCAGCCCACTTGACCTCATGGTCTTCAATTGCAGTAAAAGTTTTGATGGGCGCATTGTCGTGGTATACAATGGGCACTTGGTGGTACAGCGGATTAAACCCTGGAGTTTGGGGAATAAAGTCAGAGTAAAATGTGACGTTGAGTGCGTGGTTGAACTTGAGCGAGTCATGAGCGGTGATTATAACAGAGTAGCGCTGGCCTGGGCACATATCCAGACCGTCAACGGCGGATGGTTGGCTGTAAATGCCGTCAGCTTCAATAACTTGCATAGTGTGACCAGGTAGCCGCACTTTAAACCAATACGTAAAACTCATGGACACTACCCTCAAACGGTATCTGCGCCCTGGCGTAAAGCGAATGGGCTGCGACAAATTGGCGTTGATTCCGTTGATCAACACAGTCGGGTGGTTGGGGATTAGATTCACTAACGGCGTAGTTTTCAGCATATCAACCATGCTCTCAAGCGGCCCTTGTCCCCAGTCCTCCAACGTCAGCAACACGTCCTCGTCATATTCGTCTAGCAATTTTGGGTCTAGGTCGCGAATAACGAGGGCGGCACGGAGTCCGTCGATGGCCTCTGTGCCGTAGTGCGCGTGCACCCAGTATGTGCCACTTTGGTCGCGTGTCTCAATAACGTATGTAAACTGAGATTTGGGCGGTATTCCACATTCAGTGACCATGCCTGCACCGTCGTAGTAGGACGAGTTGCGTTGGAACAGGCTGTGTGCGTGCACAGATAATGGCTTGTCTAGGTTGTTAATAGCAGTCAGTTCCAGTACATCGCCCTGGGTTACATAGATCGGAGGAATGGGCAGCTTTCCATTGGCACCAATAGCCTGCCACGTGCTGATTCCATCGCGACTAATATTCAGGTATCCGACGTCCCATGTAACCTGAACACGTGCAGCTAGCACTTGTAGTCCACTCACAAGCAAGTTAAACAGCGTATACGCAAGCATTTTTAATTAAATAGTGATAATATTTTTGTTAGCTTTATTCTGAATAAAAGCAATTTATCGTTTCAAATAGTATAATTTCCCAAGCACAGCGTCTTATTTTTCTCATTTCACACGCCACATATTTCAGTCTCCATAACAACCAACATATATATGCATAGAATAGTGCTGTTATTTGTGTTGTTTCACACGCCATATCTTCAAATCCCAAACAATTCAATATGCTAGATGGACAAGCATAGCACCAATTTGCAAATTATACAAATAAGATATAGATATAGTTGTGATCACCGCAGCAGGGAGCTGTCGAGATGTCTTTTGTATTGAGTAGTAATTAATATTGCCATTATCTGCTAAAGCATTCATTGTTTTGTTTATTATTTAAACCATTAGATTGCAATTGGTAATGAATTTAACCCACGTTTCCGCAATCCAATACGATTCATGTAGTTATATGAATTGTCATATAACTTAATCTGGTTACAAAGGTTTTATGCGTTTATATGGATAGTATATAAAAACTGTTGTATGACTGATAGCTTGTATGTAGTTGGGATAGTGCAATATAATTTTTAAATACGCACATATCGTGGAGCGGTTACCTTAAACAGGCTGCTATATATAGATAATTCTTGTGTACATTAATGCATAGATAAATTATAAATTTTATACAGCATTATTTAGTGTGGCAAGCAACTATGTTTTGTTAACTATTGCACCGCCTATTTTTATATCAAAAGAATATCTGCCATTAGCTAAACATATGGTGCTCAATACACAGCTGTATAATATGTTTTTAGGTTGTATCTAGGAAAAAGAATATTCTGTTTACATGACCAATAATAAAATAATACCTCCGTGTATGACCATGACTTATACTATAAACCACTAATAAAGTCGGCTAATCCGTGTACCTTTAGCGGTAAATCTATACCTGTCATGTCAGATCCAAAGCGACCAGCCGAGTTGCCCTGCGTCGGATGTCCCAGAATTCGGCAAAACTCGAGCATTTCCTGAGGTACACGCAACGTGCGCTGCATAACATCCGGAGCCTCAATTAACGTAAACGCCAAGCCCGAGTAATTATGCTGCTCCTGATGACAATGTTGGTACCACACACCTGGATTATCCGCCTTTATCCGCACCCGCACATACTGGCCCGCTGCCAACGTGATTGTGTCCCTGCGCATGGGCTGTCGACCTGTGAATCGCTTAACCGGAATAGATGAGTTTGAGTTTACTGGTCCTGTTTCCACAACTTGGAATGCATGGCCGTGACTGTGATACGAATGAATTATAAGCGTTTCTGGATTGCGGAGCTCCAGTTCCACAACATGATTGTGCTGCAAAATAATTGCGTTAAGCTGTGGGGCGTATACTGATGGCGAGAGCGCCATGTTGCCAGTAGTTAGGGCTGTGAGCAATGGTGGCACGGGCACGGACGCGTACGCATAATTGCCAAACGCATGAATGGCAAGGCCCATTTCGCTATTAATCACCTTTACATTCAGCACAATATGCTGGTCCACAGGCTCCAACAACATTAGCTCATCCCGCGGTTCCATTGCAAGCTCATCAGCCCAGTTTACCTCATGATCTTCAATCACAGGATATTTTTTGGTGGGCGCATCTTTGTGATATACAATGGGCACGTGGTGGTACCGCGGATTGAGCCCTGGAGATCGGGGAATAAAGTCCGAATAAAACGTAACGTTGAGCGCGTAATTAAACTCAAGCGACTCACAAGCGGTGATTATTACCGAGTAGCGTTGGCCTGGGCACATATCTAGACCGTCGGCAGCAGATGGTTGGCTGTAGATTCCGTCAGCTTCAATAACTTGCAAGGTATGACCGGGCAGCCGCACTTTAAACCAGTACGTAAAGCTCATCGAAATTACGCGCAAACGATACCTGCGCCCTGGCGTAAAGCGAATGGGTTGCAAAATGTTAGCGTTGATTCCGTTAATCAGCACAGTTGGGTGGTTCGGAATCAGTTTTACTAACGGCGTAGTCTTCAGCATATCGACCATGCTATTGAGCGGCGCTTGTCCCCAGTCTTCAAGAGTTAGCAGAATGTCCTCATCGTACTCGTCCAGCAACTGCGTGTCTTGATCGCGAATAACGAGGGCGGCACGGAGTCCATCGATGCCTTCCATTCCGTAGTGCGAGTGGATCCAAAATGTGCCACTCTGGTCGCCTGTCTCAATGATGTATGTGAACTGAGATCCAGGCGGTATTCCACATTCAGTCACCAAGCCTGCGCCGTCATAGTAGGATGTGTTGCGCTGAAACAATCCGTGTGCGTGCAACGATACGGGCTTGTCCAGATGGTTAATCGCAGTAAGTTCCAATATGTCGCCCTGTGTTACATAGATCGGAGGAATGGGCAGTTGGCCGTTTGCTCCAATGGCTTGCCATGTGCTAATACCATCGCGGCTAATGTTTAGGTACACAACATCCCATGTAACCTGTACACGCGCTGCAAATGTCTGAATTGCGCCTGCAAACAAAATTAACAGCGTATAAACAAGCATTTTTTAATAGAGTAGGAATGACAAAACATCTGTTTTTGTTAATTCCGAACAAAGCAATCCATCGCTTTAAATATTTTAATTTCCCAAACACAGTAAATTTTTTCTTCGCTTCACACGCCACATATTTCCGTCTCCAAAACAAAAAAATCCTAAATGCAAAGCGTAACATTGTTATTGCTTCACACGCCATATATTTAAGCCTCAACAACTGAATGATGGATGTCCAAGTGCGTCATCACTTTCCAAATATAAAAATATGACGAGTATAGCCATACTTACTGCAGATGAGGGCTGTTCTGAAAATATATTTATTCAATAGTAGTTAATTTTATCATCGCCCGACACGCCATCTATTATCTCTAAAACACTTTTCATAATATTCTGATATATAACTCTTTGAATTATTTTTGAGCTTTATAATTATTATTTAATTTTTATGCATTTGTCTTTATATTATTTTAATGCATGCTGAATAACTGACATAATTGAATTAGTAGCATGTATCTTGAATATTTAGAATAAAATTGTGTAAACATTCTCATCTTCTAGTTAATATCTTTGCATTGGTGTGAGAGTACTTATTTTTGAAGTACACATACCATAGAGCGGGTACATGGGACAGGTTGTCGAATATATAGCCAAGACTTGCCGCATAAAATAATGTTGCATAAATTTTATAGTTCACGTTTACAGTAACAAACACAAGCAACTAAGCGTAGTTTACTATCACAACGCTTATTATTGTTATTGGATTGGTCCTAATCTTGGATAAGCTGCACCCTGCTTAAAATGAACAGCTGTTTAAAACATTGAGAGAGAAATTCTGCTTGTGAGAGACAAAGTAAAATAATACTTTTATATAACCATGACTGTTCTATGATCCGCTGGTAGAGTCAGGTAGTCCGTGTATCTTTAACGGTGGTTTAATTCCCGTCATATCAGACCCAGCACGACCAGCTGAGTTGCCTTGCGTTGGGTGACCAAGCACTCGGCAAAACTCGAGCATTTCCTGAGGTACACGCAACGTGCGCTGCATAACATCCGGAGCCTCAATTAACGTAAACGCCAAGCCCGAGTAATTATGCTGCTCCTGATGACAATGTTGGTACCACACACCTGGATTATCAGCCTTTATCCGCACCCGCACATACCGGCCCGTTGCCAACGTAATTGTGTCTCTGCGCATGGGCTGCCGACCCTTGAACCGCTTGACCGGAATTGATGAGTTTTTATGAACTGGCCCTGATTCTACAACTTGGAACGCATGTCCGTGGCTATGGTATGTGTGCACAATAAGCGAGTCAGGGTTGCGGAGCTCGAGTTCCACAACGTGGTTGTGTTGCAAGATAATTGCATTGAGCTGCGGAGCGTATACCGAGGGCGACAGCGCCATGTCGCCAGTGGTTAGAGCTGTAAACAACGGCGGCACAGGCACGGGATCATACGCGTAGTCGCCAAACGCGTAGCTGGGAATACCTAGTTCTCTAGTAAGAGCTTTCACATTGCGCACAATGTGTTGATCTACAGGCTCCAACAGAATTTGTTTGTCTCGCGGCTCCATGAAAAGCTCGTCAGCCCACTTGACCTCATGGTCCTCAATTAGAGGAAATGTTTTGGTGGGTGCATCGTCGCGGTACACGATGGGCACTTGATGGTAGCGCGGAGTGAGTCCTTGCATTCGGGCAATGAAGTTAGAGTGAAATGTGACGTTAAGTGCGTAGTTAAACTCAAGTGATTCCTGAGCGGTTATTATGACCGAGTAGCGTTGGCCTGGTCCCAGATCCAGACCATCGGCGGCGGATGGTTGGCTGTAAATGCCGTCAGCTTCAATTACTTGCATAGTGTGACCAGGCAGCCGTACCTTGAACCAATATGTAAAGCTCATTGAAATTACGCGCAAACGGTATCTGCGCCCTGGCGTAAAGCGAATGGGTTGCGACAAATTGGCGTTGATTCCGTTGATCAACACGCTCGGGTGATTGGGAGGCATGCCTACCAATGACAAGGTCTTTAGTCTTTCCAGCAAATTGTCATTTGGTTCTTGTCCCCAGTCTTCCAGCGCAAGCAGCACGTCCTCGTCGTACTCGTCTAGTAATGACGCGTCTTGGTCAAGAATTACAAGGGCAGTGCGAAGTCCGTCAATACCCTCTGTGCCATAGTGCGAATGCACCCAGTAAGTGCCACTCTGGTCGCGTGTCTCAATGATGTATGTGAACTGGGATCCGGGTGGAATCCCGCATTCAGTGGTAAAGCCGGCGCCGTCGTAGTAGGCTGAGTTGCGCTGAAACAATCCGTGTGCGTGCAACGATACGGGCTTGTCCAGATGGTTAATTGCAGTAAGTTCTAATATGTCGCCTTGGGTTACATAAATGGGTGGAATGGGCAACTGTCCATTGGCACCGATGGCTCGCCATGTGGTAGACCCGTCGCGACTGATGTTCAGATAGCCAACGTCCCACGTAACCTTTACACGTGCAGCTAGCACTTGTAGTCCACCCGCTAACAATATCAATAGCGTATAAGCAAGCATTTTTTAGTTGTAAAGAAATGACATACAAAAGTGCAATAACCTGAAAATATAAGCAATATAACGACATCTCAAATGTTTTCATGCTTTTTAAAAGGTGGCTTTCAGTATGTCAATTGCTTTACACGCCACTTGACCTAGTCTCCAAAACAACCAAAAGCAACATGCAAAACACATTATTGTTTTATTTTATTCTGCGCGCCACTTGCTCCAGCCTCAAAACAACTAGGGTGCTGAATGCCCAGGCGAGGCTTCGATTCCCTAAAAAATATAGTCATGATCACCGCAAATGAGAGATGTTGAATAAATTGTTGTATTGATTTAATGGTAATATTTATTGCCAATATTTGCCATGATTATTTTTCTCGTTGCTCGTGTTGTAAAACATAAAGTAAAGTTTTTGGTGATTATTCTAGCACATGCTTTTAAAAATTTTGCCTTTTATATTCTCAAAGTTGCTTGTCGTTGCTTTGCTATTATTAGGTTAAATATTGATGTATTGTGACTACAACTTGTGTAGATACTATGCGGCAGTTAATGGACTTATTATAAAATATCAATGCAAGGCATTTTTACATTAGTGCACATCAATGATGGGTTATATTATTACTGCAATAAAATGTAAACAAGATGGTTTAGCGACTATGCCAAAACCATATCATTAAATGTCAATCAACGAAGAAACATACTAAAATACTTTTATATATCTGTTCATATATGCTTTTACTTGTGCAAATTAGCGGCAGTCGGGCTAGCTATTGTATTTGCCTAAAGATAACAATACAACCACTTGTATGAACTTTGTGGTGCTCTTACTGGCAGCCAATAGTTTATGTTTTATATTTACAATACCTTTTAACTAGCATGATTAAATGTTAGCAAGGAAACATATAAACAACAAAGCTGCTTCTTCTTGTTTTCTCTCTCTGGAATTATGAATATAGTATATATTTTGGTGGTCACGACAAAACAGTTACACCGTGTCGCTAATAGAGTTGGCAGAACCGGATATTGCTATCGGTTGTTCAATTCCTGTCATATCAGATCCAGCGCGACCAGCCGAATTGCCCTGTGTTGGATGTCCCAGCATACGGCAAAATTCCATCATCTCACTTGGCATACGTAGTGTGCGTTGCATGACGTCTGGCGCCTCAATGAGCGTAAACCCCAATCCAGAGAGGTTATGCTGCTCCTGGTGGCAATGTTGGAACCACACGCCCGGATTGTCTGCCTGAATTCGCACCTTCACATACTGGCCCAGCGCCAACGTAATTGTGTCTCTGCGCATGGGCTGTCGGCCCTTGAAGCGCTTGACAGGTATTGATGAGTTTTTATGAACTGGCCCTGATTCCACGACTTGGAACGCATGCCCGTGACTGTGAAATGTATGTACGATAACTGAATCGGGGTTGCGGAGTTCGAGTTCCACAATGTGGTTGTGTTGTAAGATGATAGCGTTCAACTGTGGGGCATATGTGGATGGCAAAAGTGCTAGATCGCCTGTGGTTAAAGCTGTGAACAAGGGTAGAACAGGCACAGGTGCATACGAGTAGTTGCCAAACGCGTATATGGGAACACCCAGATCTTTAGGAAGCGCTTTCACGCTGCGCACAATGTGCTGATCTACGGGCTCCAACAGAATTTGTTCGTCTCGTGGTTCCATTGCAAGCTCGTCAGCCCATATAACCTCATGGTCCTCAATAACAGGGTATGTTTTGACAGGCGCGTTGTTGTGGTACACAATGGGTATGTGGTGGTACAGTGTGGTGAGTCCTGGAATGCCAACAATAAAGTCGTTGTAGAACGTAACGTTGAGCGCATAATTGAACTCGAGTGACTCTTTTGCGGTGATTATAACAGAGTAGCGTTGGCCCGGGCACAGATCCAGACCGTCGACAACAGACGGGCGGCTGCTTATTCCATCGGCTTCAATAACTTGCATAGTGTGACCAGGTAGCCGCACTTTAAACCAATACGTAAAGCTCATCGAAATTACGCGCAGACGGTACCTGCGCCCTGGCAAAAACCGAATGGGCTGCGACAAGTTGGCGTTAATTCCGTTGATCAATACGGTTGGGTGGTTGGGAGGCATATCTACCTCCGCTATAGTCTGCAGCATTTTAATATGGTCATCGTACGGCTCATGGCCCCAGTCTTCCAATGTAAGCAACACGTCCTCATCGTACTCGTCCAGCAACTGTGGGTCTTGGTCATGAATGATAAGAGCAGTGCGAAGCCCATCAATGCCCTCTGTGCCGTAGTGCGCGTGGACCCAGAACGTGCCGCACTGGTCGCGGGTCTCGATGATGTATGTGAACTGAGCTCCAGGTGGAATTCCACATTCAGTGGCCATGCCTACACCGTCGTAGAACGTCGAGTTGCGCTGGAATAATCCGTGTGCGTGCAGCGATAATGGCTTGTCTAGGTTGTTAATAGCAGTTAGTTCCAGTACATCGCCCTGGGATATGTAGATGGGTGGGATGGGCAGTTGTCCGTTGGCTCCAATTGCTCGCCATTTACTAAGCCCATCGCGACTAATATTCAGGTATCCGACGTCCCATGTAACCTGAACACGCGCAGCTAGCGCCTGCAGTCCACCTGCAAACAAGACGAACAACGTATAAGCAAGCATTTTAATGGAGTTGGAATAATAAAAATTGCATATGCTCTATTCTGAAACAAAACAGTTTGGCGTTTTAAATATTGTAATTTTCCAAGCATGGCGTAATATTTTCTTCGCTTCACAAGCCACGTATTTCAGTTTTCAAAACAACCAAATTCTATACGCAAACCACAGTATTGTTATTGTTATTGCTTCACACGCCATATATGCAAGTCCCAACAAATAAATGCTAAATTTTCAAGTGTGGCACAGACATGCACACACAGTAAAAATCGCAATAATATAGTAGTACTCACCGCAAATGAAAACTGTTGACAAAACATCTATATATTTATTGGTATTGAGCTCCATTATCTGCGTCGGCCTTTATTATTTTGTAGTTAAAATTACGAGTGCTGGTGGTATTAATTCTAGCACATATTTCTCAATAACCTTCTGCAAATAATATAATTATTTGGGTTATTGTGCAAATTTAGCTAAAATAAATAGCCAATATATTTATATTGGAATATATGGGGAGGAACAAATTTTGCTTACAAAAGACAACATGGAATAATGCCTCTATAAGCATGGTTATAGCTATGTTCCGGTGATAGAGTTGGCAGTTCCATTTATCGCTAGTGGTGGATCAATGCCTGCCATATCAGATCCAAAGCGACCAGCCGAGTTGCCCTGTGTTGGATGTCCCAGAATTCGGCAAAACTCGAGCATCTCCTGAGGTACCCGTAGCGTTTGTTGCATGACGTCGGGAGCCTCGATAAACGTAAACGCCATGCCCGAAAGATTGTGCTGCTCCTGGTGGCAATGTTGGTACCACACTCCTGGGTTATCCGCCTTTATCCGCACCCGCACATACTGGCCCGCTGCCAACGTGATTGTGTCTCTGCGCATAGGCTGTCGACCCTTGAACCGCTTGACCGGTATTGACGAGTTTGAGTTTACTGGTCCTGTTTCCACAACTTGGAATGCATGGCCATGACTGTGGTATGTGTGAATTATAGGCGCAAATGAGTTGCGTAGCTCTAGCTCGACAATGTGATTGTGTTTTAAGATAATTGCATTAAGCTGCGGGGCGTATACCGAGGGCGACAGCGCCATATTGCCAGTGGTTAGAGCGGTGTACAGGGGTGGCACTGGCACAGATGCGTACGCGTAATCGCCATATGCATGAGCAGAAATGCTCGTATTTCTGTTTGGCGCTTTGACGTTGAGCACAATGTGCTGATCAACAGGCTCCAGCAGCATTTGTTTGTCTTGCGGCTCCATAGCATATTCGTCAGCCCACTTGACCTCATGGTCTTCAATCATAGGATACGTTTTTATGGGCGCATCGTCATTGTACATGATGGGCACGTGGTGGTAGCGCGGATTGAGCCCTGGCTTTCGGGCAAGGAAGTTAGAGTGAAATGTGACGTTGAGTGCGTGGTTGAACTTGAGCGAGTCATGAGCGGTGATTATAACAGAGTAGCGCTGGCCTGGGCACATATCCAGACCGTCAACGGCGGATGGTTGGCTGTAGATGCCGTCAGCTTCAATAACTTGCATAGTGTGGCCAGGTAGCCGCACTTTAAACCAGTATGTAAAGCTCATCGATACTACGCGCAAACGGTATCTGCGCCCTGGCAAAAACCGAATTGGTTGCGACAAATTGGCGTTGATTCCGTTGATCAACACGGTTGGGTAGTTGGGATGCCTACCTAGCGACGTGGTCTTCATTCTTTCCAGCATGGCATTACTTGGTTCTTGTCCCCAGTCCTCCAACGTCAGCAGCACATCTTCGTCATATTCGTCGAGCAATTTTGGGTCTAGGTCGCGAATAACGAGGGCGGCACGGAGTCCGTCGATAGCCTCTGGGCCGTAGTGCGAGTGGACCCAGTGTGTGCCACTCTGATTACGAGTCTCGATGATGTATGTGAACTGAGATCCGGGCGGTATTCCACATTCCGTAACCATACCTGCGCCGTCGTAGTATGACGAGTTGCGTTGGAACAGGCCGTGTGTGTGCAGCGTAACGGGCTTGTCCAAGTGGTTGATTGCAGTTAGTTCTAGTATATCGCCCTGGGTTACATAGATCGGAGGAATGGGCAGCTGTCCGTTGGCGCCAATGGCCTGCCACGTACTGAGACCATCGCGACTAATGTTTAGGTATCCAATATCCCATGTAACCTGAACATGCGCAGCCAGCGCTTGCAGTCCACCTGCAAACAAAATCAACAGCGTATATGCAAGCATTTTAATCGAATAAAGAATAATATTCTAAAAAATAAAGCAATCTAAACTAATGTCCCAAGCGTGGTTTGTTATTACTCAAACATTATGCTAAACGTTCACCCGTGGCTTTTGCTTGCCTATACTGAGCACGCCACTTGATAACCCAACAAACTATTGGCATGTAATAGTTGTATTGTTTTGCTTTACACGCCACTAGTACTAGTCTCAAAGTGCAATGTGTTATTGATAATGAAAATAAGAAACTAGGCATCCATTTTGGCGAGCATGTCGTTGCGCTCGTCTGGCACATCTTCGATCTGCGCAATGCGGTCCGACGCATGGTCTTTGCGCTTCAAGTACGCTTCAGGCGATCTGTCCAACAGCGCCTCCAGTTCATCTGTGGACAGCACGAGGTCGTCGGGAATACTGTCCTCGGGCCCTAGCGCATCCAATACAGTCTTGAGCTCCAACTGGTCCTTTGTTACAAGCTCTGTATCGTCGCCAAGCAATATCTGGCGAATATCCTGAACGGACACTGTGTTGTCAGCGTCCTTTGCGCCCAAGCCTTTGAAGCGACGTTCGTGGATAACAAGCTTTTCGAGCTTGCGTTTGGCTTTGGCGCGGCTGAGCATTGCGTTTTCGCAGCTGCCGGCGATGGTGAGACGGTATATAATGACAGGCTTGGTTTGGCCAATGCGGTGGACGCGGTCCTGAGCCTGAAGATCTTGCTGTGGGTTCCAATCAGAGTCGAATAAGACCACAGTGTCGGCACTTGTGAGGTTGATGCCCAGTCCGCCGGAGCGTGTGGTCAAGAAGAACAGTGGAATCTGCGACGTGTTGAACCGCACAATAGCTTCTTGGCGATCGGTCTGAGCAACTGATCCGTCGATCCGGCAAAACTCCCATTTGCGGAGCTCTGCGTAGCACTCGAGGATATCCAAAACACGTGAAAACTGCGAGAACACTAGCACGCGGTGGCCACGTGCAAACAACGCCGGGAGCAAGCGATCGAGCATCAAGAGTTTGCCGGATGTGCGGACAATCTGCTCGTCGATGAGATATGGAGACTCGGGGTCGCTGGGGTCGGTCACAGGAAAGTCGAACAAGTATGGATGCTGGCACACTTTGCGCTGCTGCATGAGCCGGAACTGCAGGTTGAGCTGGCGCACCTGCACTGCTGCCTTGAGCCGAGCCAGGCCCGATGTCGCGCCCTCATCCTCTACATCCGCGGTATCCTTATTTGCGGCAAGCTCAGAGTCGGAGGGCAGATCGAATGGGTCGTCGTCTTCGCACTCGCGGTACGACTTTGTGGGCTTGGCGCGGGAACCGCTGAGCGATACGCCCAAAAACTGTTCGGCTTCGGCGACGAGCAACCGCTGCTGCTCGTCGCGGCCACTGGCTCGGGTATGCTTAGACTTGGGCTTAGGCTTGGCAGTCGGCTCGGGCGTGTTGGGCACCAGCGTCTGTTGGTCGTCGGAGGCGAACCGGTCTTCCAGGAAAGCACGTAGATTGGGACCGCGAATAGCCTGGTAGTACTCAAACTGCAATGGCGCCATGGGACACGCGATCAGATACTCACGCTTGGGCGGCAAATGCTTCTCGACGTCGCTCTTGAGGCGGCGCAACAGGAACGGCTGCAAAATGCTGTGCAGCTTGGACACAACGCTCCCCGATGTCTCCTGCGAGATAATGCGTGACTGGCCGCTGGCATCTGCAATATCGTCAAAGTCAAACCACGCTTGGAAACTGTCGAGATCGTCGAAAATGTCGGGCAGCAGGAAATTGAGCAGCGACCACAGCTCCGACAGCGAGTTCTGCAGCGGCGTGCCACTGAGCAGCAACCGGTTGGTCGACTGGTACGATTTGAGGTCGCGGATCAACTTGCAGTTCATGTTCTTGATCCTGTGACCTTCGTCGACAATGATAAACTTCCACGCGAACCGCTGTAGAGCTTGTTTGTCGCGCATCGAGATCTCGTATGTGGTGATCACAATCGGGAAATTACGGTCCAATGTGCGCAGGTGTTTGCGTCGCAGCGTGCGTCGTTCGTCGGGCGTGCCGTGGTACATGAGCACGGGCGTTTGGGGCGCAAATCGATAGAACTCTGATGCCCAGTTGGCCAGCGTCGACAAAGGGCAGAGGACGAGGAATGGGCCCCAGACTTGGCGTTCGCGCAAGTACGCGAGGAAGGCGATGGTTTGGAGTGTCTTGCCCAGGCCCATTTCGTCGGCCAAAATGCCGTTCAGCCCGTTCTCGTACAGAGATGCCAGCCATTCCATGCCTTCGAGCTGATAGTCCTTCATGATCCCACCGCTAATTGCTCGAGGCTGGCGTGCAGACACTCGCTGCCCGTTGATTATGCGTTCCTCGTCGTCCTCATCCTTTGCGGCCTCAGAGTCCGCATCTTTGGCCTCACTTTCCGCAATGCGCTGCTTTTTGGTCTTGCGCTTTTCTTTCTTTGCTTCGGGAGCTGGGCGCTTCACTTGTCTTTTCTCTGCGCGTTTATCTTCCAAACGACGAGCTACGAATGTCACATATGCTGCTGATTTTTCGAGCAGAAAGTTGAGACGCTGCATGCGTTGTTTTTCCTCGCCCACTGTTTCGTATTGTGCCAGTGCGCGTTCACGCAGTTCCTTCAGGTTCTCCTTGCTGTCGTCAGTTTCGGCTTCGGCTTCGGCTGGTTCCTCTACTGCATCTTCTGCTTCCTCTTTTGTTGCTTCCGCGGTCTCTGGTGTAGCAACCACGGTCTCTGCAGCATCGCCTGCTTCCGCCGCAACAGTCATGTCTGCCATCTTATCAGCAGCCGTTTCAACAAAATCAACCCCCGTGTCAGCCATCAAAACACCCTATATTTGTTTACTTTATCCGTAGAAAATACAGCGCAAAGGAGCAAACAGAGAAACAAAAAGACGCGTAAACTTTTTTCTGGTGCCTGATTCCGTGTTTTTTTGATCAAAGAAAATCCACTCCCAAAACTCTTTTTGCTAAACCGAAACGCATATAATCAATGTGTAACTTTTTGTAATATATTGATCTAATACGTAAAAAATGAGCGAGTGGTTGGATTATTTGGAGAAACTGAGGGTGCTGGCCCTCGAGTGGACTGAACACTACTCGAACAGCGTGACGCGCATGCACCATGTTATATACTTGCTCGACACAATTGTGCGTATTAGCGGACAAACGGAACATTCGGAGCGACTAGCTTATGAGCATCACATGCAGATCGAGACACAACTGCGGCTGGTTCGGGCTACCGTAGTTCGAATGGCACGTGCGACTCGGGGGCTCGAGACGTTGGTCCAAGCAATACACCGAGCCGAAAGCAGCGGAGTGCCGAGGGCGTTGCAAGTTACGGGCATAACTCCCGAGTATGTGCAGCAAAAGGCACGCGATGTGTTTGGGCGGTGTGCAAACGAGTATGAGCGGGTGGTTGCGCTGGTGGCGGAGCTAATAACAGGTCGTGGAGTACGTCACATAGCTGGCGAGTGGACTTCCAACTCTGTAACCCTGAACGTGCGTGATGTGAGTGACCGGCTGCGGACGTGTTCGCAGATCATACGGTTCGAGCAAATGTCTGCCGAGATCAAATCATAGCATTGTGTTTATTTTGGGTAGAGAGCTGAGCTGCGCATTTGTTTCTTTCTTTTGTTTTTTTGTGTAAATGAGCATGACAGTTCCAAATAAGCGAAATACTATTGACTCGTATTTCAAGACGACGGGAAAGAAGCGTAAAGCCAATGATGCCGTGACTGTTACTTCAAGCGGTGATGCCGATGGACTGGGGCTCAAAGAAGAGACAGCTGATGGGATCAGTCCGGAGCTTAAAGACAAGACTACCGAGGTGAACAGCGAGTCCGCTGATGTAACCAAGGAGCCCAAAGGCAAGGAAACCGACGTAAACAGCGAGACCGCTGATGTAACCAAGAAAAGTGGCGTAACCGAGACCACCCTTTACAACCTCGATCCCATCGAGTACCGCCTGGAGCTGTCAACAATCGATCCTTCCTGGCTCTGTCACTTGGCGCCCGAACTCGCCAAGCCATATTTCAAAAAACTCAAACAGTTTTTAGCGCAACAACATGCGTTGAAAAAGACAGTGTATCCGTTGGCCAAGGAAGTATATTCGTGGACCCGGTTTGCTCAGTTTGATTCGGTGCGAGTGGTAGTTTTGGGGCAGGACCCGTACCACGGCGCAGGGCAAGCGCACGGGCTGGCGTTTAGCGTGCACCGCAATGTGCGTACTCCGCCTTCGCTTTTGAATATGTACAAGGCGTTGGACGGATATATGGGATTCGAGCGTCCTCAGCATGGGTTTCTTGGGGGCTGGGCGTCTCAGGGCGTTCTGCTTTTAAACTCGGCGCTTACTGTGGAGGCGCACAAGCCTAACTCGCATGCCAACAAAGGGTGGGAGCAGTTCACTGATCGTGTGATCCAGCTGATCAACGAGAAACAAACTAATGTTGTGTTTATGTTGTGGGGTGCGTATGCTCAGAAAAAAGGACAGGTAGTGGACACAAAGAAGCATTTGGTGTTAAAGTCGGTCCATCCGTCGCCGTTGAGTGCGCGCCGGGGGTTTTTTGAGTGCAGGCATTTTGAGAAAGCAAACGAGTATTTGGAAGCACATAATGTGCAGCCGATTGACTGGACGCGGTTGCCGCCCGAGCAGGACGAGTAAAATGTTTTAACTAGACCCTGTTGATCGCATTCATTATACTTTGGAGCTAAAAACTATAAAAACTAAATCTTTTAGTAGTGGTGGGTCTCCTCGGGAACGCGGCCACGCAGGTACGGCACTTCGGAGCCCTTGACATACACGTCGTTCCACAGGTCGGAGGCAAGTGGCTCGGGCTCAGCCTTGGCCTTGGCCAGCTCGCTGTCGATAAAGTGCTTGGCCTGCTTCTCGATGATCTTGAGCTCTTCCTCGGTGGCAATGCCGTTGTCCAGCAGACGCTGCTTGTAGCCCATAATCGGGTCGGACGTCGAGCGCATGTGCTGGATCTCCTCGCGAGTACGGTACGTGGTTCCAGGATCGGACATCGAGTGGCCACCGTATCTGTACGTCTTCATCTCGAGCACCAATGGGCCGTTGCCCTCGATGGCCCACTTGCGGCCAAAGGCAATGGCCTGGCGCACGGCCAATACGTCCATGCCGTTGACGCGAATGCCCGGGATGTACTGGCCCCGAGTGTAGTAGTCGGTGTTGGCAGCCGCACGCGACGCAGAAGTGCCCATACCGTACTTGTTGTTCTCACACACAAACAGAACAGGCAGGTCCCACAGCTTGGCCATGTTGAATGCCTCGAACACCTGGCCCTGGTTGGCCGCTCCGTCTCCGTAGAGCGCGACCGAGCACGCTTGCTTGTTGTTGTACTTTTGCGCAAACGCAATTCCGGCGCCCAGCGGCACTTGAGCGCCTACAATACCGTTGCCGCCGTAAAAGTTGGGTGCGTACATGTGCATCGACCCGCCCTTTCCCTTCGACACGCCTGAGCGCCGGCCCATCAGCTCCGCCA